>JAABKK020009987.1:0-23386 GCA_011634745.2 Catotricha subobsoleta
TTGTATGTTCTATTTATTATTCCGCTCTCCGCATTGGGCACGTTTCAAAACTTAAAGCTGGGCAACTCTTCAAAGAGCTAACCAGGTAAAACAAAATGCAAAGATAATGAATTTCGGACGTCACATTTTCACGAGACCCCCTCCCCCTGACACAAATGGTCACATTTTGCTAGACCCCCCTCCCTCCTAAGACGTGACGTCCTTTATGGACAGCCCCTTATGTCATTTTCTACTCACTAGATATTCTAAAATATTTCCAATTATTTTATTAAGCAGAAATTTAATTAATTAGATATATGTGACTTTAAAGCAGAATCGATAAAAGTGAGTCACTTTAAAAATAGTGAATTAAAAATAAGTGACCGCACTTAATCGAATAAATAGCAGAGCCGCACGCAGTCCGATAGAGTAAATCAATGCCTTTCAAATAATTTTTTGGACCAACATATATTGAAAACTAATTTTTTTATGAAATTTGAAACTTGATGACTACGATTATTCTAATATATTACTTGAAAGCATTGACTTTTATTCTGATTGATAATACAGATATAGAATGCTTTAAATATTGTCAAATTTTTCATTTTTCATAACTTCGGTGGCCTAGAGCAATATCGAAGGCCCACTTTATTTTCAAAATCCCCACAGCATGTTAATGAAAACGCGAAATTAGAAAAATCAATAGTAGCACTAGCAGGTATGAAGAAAAAAAAATCGATCCAGCCTAATATTAGTGTTTATTCAACAAAAATAAAAAATAATCAATAGAAAACCATTTGAAAAATTTAATTAAAATTTATTGCTTTAATAAATATGAATTAATTGCATTTATATTGGTTAAATTGGTTGAATTGGTTGAATTGGTTGAATTGGTTGATTTCGGTAAATGCATTTAAATATGAACTTTGAATATCGGTACATAAATCATAAATTGATAATAAATTTATTTGTTTATCAGTTTGTTCGTCCATAAAATATTTATGTTAGTTGCATTTGAATGTAATATCAATAGATGTTTAAAATTGTGAAACAGGAAATGATTACTACATAATTGTAAATATTTGATTAAAAACGAGCTGCTAATGGCTTGGTATACGAATTCATTTTTGTGAAGAAAAAGGGGTACATTTTCCCAAAATTCCAAAAGTGAACAAAAAATGAAGTGGGCAAATTTGGCCGGATTTCCGGCAAAAGTGCACGAACACAAAAAAAAAATTGCCAAACCAAAAAGTATCTATTTAGAATTTTTCAAAAAATTTTTTTTTTTAAATAATTAAGTAAAAAATATTGTCATTTTTTTTATATAAAAATTATGGTTGAACCAAAGAATTTAAATTGAACAAACATTACAAGACAAAAATATTTAATGAAATATTAACAAATTTAAAAAAAAAAAACATATTTATAAGTTATTAATAATAAGACAAGATCATTATAAAAAAAATATTTTTTAAAACAACGTTTTGGGCAAAATTCATCTCCATCTTCAGGTTAATTTAATTGAAATTTTTGTTTCCAATATAAAGCATATAAATAGAACAAAATATAAATAAAATATATCATCGTCAAAGTATCACAGTAAAATCAATTTTAAATACATCTTAAAACAATAACAACCAAAAATTATAGATATACAGTGAAACCTCTATTAGCGGACGACTCTATTAGAGGACCACCTCTGATATCCGGACCACATTGCCTGCGACGGTATCGATTGTGTTCTACTTAGAGCCTCCTCTATTAGAGGACCACCTCTGATAACCGGACCACTTTGCCCGCGACGGTGGTGGTCCTCTAATAGAGGTTTCACTGTATTAGAGTTTAGAGGTATTCATGAAACGTTGCATATTTTTAAAACAGTTTAAAGTTTTGTTATTCGTTATATTAAACACACTCGTTTTTATGAACGCACTTTGTTAAATCCGTATTATTTACATGTCACAAATGTCATGTTATTTTAGATGAGTCACAAATAATTGCCAAAATTAACAAGAAAATACACCTCCTAGCATGTTTCTTGTAAAACATCGCGTGTTATTCGGTTTTTCATACGAAATATAGCAAAATAAATAACAGCGTGGAATTTCACTTTTGAATGTGGTAAAATGAAGCAGTGAAAAATTCTAATATTCCATTATTGATATAATGATAAAAATCGCTTCATTATTACACCGCCTTTTTTTTGGGTAAAAAAATTGTGGTATAATGATAAAATGAAAAGAATTGTCTAAATATGCCTATAAAATATGAAAATTGGAGTAGAATAAGATGAATATATACATGGTTTTGCATTTTAAATGAAATTGTGGTAAAATGATAAAGTTAAAATTAAAACTACAGAAGTGTTATACTTAGTGTTTTTTTTTCACTTTTTACATTATATCACACATTTTCATGACAAAAAGTGAAATTCCACCGCAAGGGGCTGATTCCGGCCGTACGAGTTTTCTTTGATGAGCTGAGAAAAAGTCATTTTTTCTTTGAACTAATTTTCTCAGCTCATCGCGCTATAATTTCTGATTCCGATGCGCTTATGAGCTTTTATTATGGTTGTGAGTTTTAAAATTTATTTTATGAGTTTTTTGTCAGAATTAATGCCAGAAATAAATATCAAACATTTTATATTGGTGTTTTTCTTTAACTTATTTAATTTTTAATATTTGAATACAAAAGGAGGTAATACCTAATAGATTACATAATATTCGCGAATAAACATATATGATTTAAATCTCATGCAGAAATAACAACATGAGATAATTGGATGACTTTTGTGTTCTCTTGATCAAAATCTGAAACTTTGAAAAAATGACTGACATTTACCATAATTTTTTTCTCATTAGAGATGAAATTTTTGTCAGTTATCATTTTGTTGGAATCGCAAATTTCGCAAATGATGACTTTAACGTCAAAAACTCAGCTCATGAAGAAAACTCATAAGGCCGGAATTTGGCCCCAGTTCTGTTAAATTAAAGACCTTTCATGAATACAACTATAGAGGTATCTCAAAAATTCAAGCGACCGGTTGCGCATCGTCTATCTCTTTTTATTCATACAAATTCTATTTCATGTCTCATGAACCGATTCAAATATCTATGAACGCGCATTCTGAACTGGTCTCTTGAATTTTTGAGATACCTCTAGATAATTTTTGGTTGTTATTGTTTTAAAATGTGTTTAAAATTAATTTTACTGTGATAGTTTAACGATAATATATCGCTGGCTCAACGAGAAAGTGATCCTTATTTCAAAATCCAAAAATTATGAGCTCTTATCCAATCTCTTATACAATTTAAATAAGAGTTTTTTTTCTTAAAAGATTTAATAAGAGTTTTTTTTTTCGTTCTGTAAAATAAGAGATATTTTTTAAAATAATGTTAATAAGAGCGATTTTCAAATATGAAAATTTGATAAGAGTGATTTCCCAAAAAATTTTTTTAATAAGAATAATTTTCTCGTGAACGCAGCGATAATTTATTTATATTTTGTTATACATATTTATATGTTTTATATTGGAAAAAAAAAATCAATTAAATTAACCTGAAGATGAATTTTCCCAAAATTTTGTTTAAAAAAATAAACTTTCTTACTTTATTATTATTCATATTCACGATCAACTTAACCAAAGTATTAGAAGTTATTGAGGTTGAAAATTCGCTAAATAGATTTTGAAAGTGACCCAAAAACTGTTTACGCATGAGAATTTAATAGTTTTTTTCTCTCATTTTTCTTAAAGCAGAATATTTAACATCCTAAGAAAGAACTTTCAGATTGTACATGCAATGGTAATCGGATAGAATCTATATATCCGATAGATAGTTCAAATTGCTGTAAATGACTCTGAAATTTTTATCTTTTAAAGGTTTGCAAATTAAATTCACATTTAGAATTTACAACCGTTCGAATTTAATTCGAGCTTAACGAAATCATATTAAAATCGATGGGTTGGATTAGAGATATATGAATATTGAATATCTATTAGAAGCTCCGGCCTCAGCGATTCTAGAAATCCAATATTATTTTTACTAAATTCATTTTTGTTTGCTTATGTCAAAATATATATACATAAATATATGTATATATATTTTTTTTATAAAGATAAACAGTAAGAACAGTATCACTAAGTGCTGATGTACCAAAATAGATCCATCAAAAAAACATATAAAAAACCTTTTTTTCATGGCATTTTATGATAGATGAGAAAACCTTACTTCCCATTATAAAATGTAAAATAAATAAATATGAAGTGGGTCCAATATCTTTTTAATGTTCCTTTTTCTTCTACCGTTTTATAAAACAAAAATGAAAGAACGGAAAAATTCTTTAAAATTTTAAATAATTGAAGTTAAATATTAACATATTTTGATAAATCTATATTTGAGTCGCTATCATTGGATAAACTCTTTTTGTGTATACCAAACCAAATTATATTAAACAAAAATTTTAGTTTGTTTTTAATTGGTTTTTGGACTTGTCTAAATTTCTAATATTTGGAATAGAATTTCAATAAAATCAAGTACCAGGTTACAACAAAACTCAAATCTAAAATATTTATAAGTGAAAGGTCAAACCCAGCCATTTTGAATTCCTGACTAAATTGGCGTCCATTAGGGTGACTTAATTTTATATGAGAAATAAAAAAGTTCCTATTTCAGGGTGATGGTTATGGTTATATATATAGATTGTTTACTTTCGAGAAAAAATAAAGCACTAAAAATGATTGGCCCATTGGATTAAACTGTACCGTCTGCTTTTGATTTCAATTTATTATGGACGGTAAGGGAGGACCTTACGGCCTTTTTTTTTTGTTTATTTATTTATATTTTATTTTAGTTAGCGATTTTTTAGCAAACAAATATTTTATCATTTTTAAAGTTTTTTTTAATTATTTTTTATAAATTTTTCCAAATAATTGATCCAATAGGCCCCACATTTTTTTCGAAAATAAACAATCAGTATAACCACACGTGCACACCGTGGGGGTGCCGGGGGCGTTGGGGGTATTCCTCTCTGACATTTGAAATAAATATTACCCTATATGTCGATTTTGCCGAAAATAGTATTTTTTGAAGTAAGTTTTTGAAGTTTCAGAGAATTACTTTGATTTTGAACAAAATAGTAGTTCGATTTCCAAATTATTGGAAGAAATAGTATCTTTTTTCATTTTTCCAAAATACGATTTGCATACAGCGCGGTTTTATTGGAGAAATAGAGTATCTTTTTAACTTTTCTAAAATATGATTTCGTACAAAGTGCGTGCGACGAAAAAGAAAATTACCTTATGTAACTTTTTCAAATTTACCGAAATATCTCATAAACTGAAAGAGATCAATTACAGCTCTCTTCAGCATAAATGTTATATTTTTAACATATTTCTTCTTTGAAGACTAAATTAATCCGAGCAATAGTAAATAACTAGTTTATGAAATATCTTCGATTAAGCGTAGAAAGTTCAGCCTGTTTTATAAGCTGATATATAATAGGCCCCTTAAAAACAAATAAAACTATGTAAATGTTTACTAATAAATAATGCTTCGTTTGGATAAAGGTCTCGGGTACAAAAAAAAAAGTTTAGTTTGAAAAAATTTGAAAAATGTAATTTTAAATGTAATTAATTTTTGTTTTTTTATTTTTTTTTTACTTTATAACTTTATTTTGTATTTCATTATAAATTATAATATATATAAAAATTAAATTCTTTAACTTACACGAAAATGTAATTAAAAATTTAATGCATTAAATTCATTAAATTACACAAAAAAATTAATGGTAATTGAAACAATTTAATGCCAAATGTAATGAATTATGTAATTGCATTACAAGTAATTACATTACGCCCATCCCTGAAAGAATAGAATCGAAAAATGAAACAATGTTTAGATTCATATACGCACACCAAGATTTCGGAGGAGATTGATGTATAAATACAGAATTGATTGATGATAACCTTTTGTATATTATTTTGCTGCAATATCACAAATTTTAATTGAAATAAGTACTCATATTACCATATTTCTTTCAAAATGTGTGTATTGTTTATTCACCAATTCAACCTCGTATTTGGAAATTATTACTAAAAACAAACCAAACAAACTATTAAAATAAATTCAAATGCTAATAAATCGTACAAAATATTTTTTAAATAATATAAGCCAGTAAGTATAGATGACTTAAATTATTATTGAGAATAACTAAACAATTTTAACTAAATAATATTAATAAAAATGTATGGCTTTGTAATAAGTTCGCAGTATTAAGTTATTGATGCGATTATAACTTTGCAATCAATCTTTATATTAAAAAAAAATATTTGATTAGAAAAGAAAAGAACAGAAGACGGCATTCTGATTGATTATTCGTGAGCCGCAATATTTATACAATTGATAATGACTCAAGATGCTTTTGATTTTTTATAGGCGATTGACCGCAGAGACCACAAGAATAATATTCGAAAAAGTTTAACCGTTTATTTACATTGCTAATTTTTATAAAAATTAAAAAAAAATCATAAGACCTAGACGACCCTATTGTCACATCAATTTGTTGATATTTATTGTTTATGAGTTAATCATAGACGATAATTTTTGTCGAATTGAAGGTGTTTCAGTTAAAACTTCCTTCTTTTTTTTAAATAGGAAAAAAAATTATTACCTAATTTTTAACTTTCAATTGCTCAAGCGATCTGAGATTTGTATTGAAAGATCAAAATGTAAATTCACTATAGACCTGTTTGATTCGTTGAGTTTCTACATTTTGACAACACTTTGACAAGTCAGTTAGTTCATTGTATAAAAAAAATAACCTCATAAAATGTTCATCAAAATCCTACGGATTGGTATTTGGTTGCGGACTATCGAGTCTATACAAAAAAAAAAACTCTGATATTCGCATTACGATCATTCAATTGGAGTAATGATGCTAAATTGCCCCCCTATGAGCACAAATGCAAACTTATTGATCGTAGGCTTAATTCTAGTCTGTGTTTTACTTTGGATATTTTTAGAGGCAGGGCCGGTGAAAGGTACAAGCGAGCTAAACGCAAATTTAGGGCGCCAAAAATATAGGGGCGCCAAAAAAAAATTAAACACAACAAAAATAACAATGACTAAATCCGCAGGCATAAATAAATAAATATGTTACAGTGAATGAAAATCCTCAAAGGCGGATCTCCTTTTTCACGGAATTGACGAGTTTCCGGACGGAAAAAGATTTCACCTAACCAAAATTTTCGTACAAATTTTACCCTTTTTAGCAAAGTATGCAGTTCAAATTTCGCGGTAAAGAGAGCGTAAAAATACATTTCGTTGATCTATTTCGTAAAGCAGTACGCAGTTCTAAAGTGATTTCGCGCAAAATTAGAACAGAATTTTCGTTTCGTTATCATATTTCGCTCAGAATGATCCAATATGAACGAAATAGCAAACGAAATCTGAAACGAAAAATTTCGTTTGCAAATTTTCGTTTCGAAAAAATAAACTGCGTACTAGAAAACGTAAAATCGAAACGGGCTTTTCCTTTCTGATTTCGCAAGCTAAATTTATATGGATTTCGCTGCGAAATTTGAACTGAATAGTTAGCTTTTGGCGGAAACTAAAAATTATTTAGAAGTTTCCATCTTGAAAGTCTCTAAATATACTGAAATTTTCTTTTAGGAATAAAAAAAATGGTTCGGCATCCGCATCTGAGGAGTTTCCGCCAAAAAGAGTAAAATTTGTATGAAAATTTTGGTTAGGTGAAATCTTTTTCCGTCTTTGACGAGATTCCGTGAAAAAGAAGCTCCGCCTCTGAGGATTTTCACTGTATTCTCTTAGAAAATGTTGCTGCTCTTAAAGCCAGAAAAGTTGTGTGGTGAATTTAATTTATTTTTTTAATTTTTAATAATAGCTAAATTGTTCGAATCAAATAAGCTTAATAAACATTTAAACTTTATATATAATTCATAACAAAGCTGGACGTTATTTTTGAAATCGCCTAGGGCGCCAAAGTAGCTAGCGCCGGCTCTGTTTAGAGGTAACATTATTGCGCCGGAAATTTTAAGCTCATTTAAATTGTATAATTCAATAATAAACGTTAGAAATCATAGCAGAGGATAAAATAAGGAAAGCTCATTTTAGCACATTCTTGATGGTGGTTTTGAAACCATAAAAGATAAAATCTCCGTTTATATAGAGTTTGAAAATTGTTTTCGTCGTTTTCCGGACTGCAATATCCTTTTTGCTAATAACTTTGTCAATTCTTGCTCGAAAATATTCTTTGGCACAGAATTTTTTTTAGAAAATAAACAATTTTTAAACTTTATATAAACGGAGGTTTTATCTTTTATGGTTTCAAACTACTTTCAATAGATTAGATATACATATAGAAGATAGAACAAATTATGGCATAAATTCACCAATCACCAGATTATCGAACTTATTTAATAAATATAACTGTTTTGATAATGAAATCTCTAGAAATTGTACAAATTATGTATTTATTGTAATTCTTTTTTAAAGTATCCACCTTCTGTGGCGGGTTTATGGTGGTTCCCCGAAACAATATAGCAGTCCCCCGCCTGGGCATCTATATCATATCCTATTTCTTATATAATTACTTTCAAACAGCGCCGTAACCAGGGGGCTGCTATAGACGGCTGAGCCGCCCTTAGTGAAATCTCAACATCCTCAGCCGCCCCAAAAAAAAGAAGAGAAAAAGAAAAGAAGGTTGACTACAAAAGTTAGTTTACGATTCGCGGTGTTTTGGAATTTGGAAATAGTATCTTTTTTCACTTTTCCAAAATACGATTTGCATATCCGCGGTATTTGACGGCTGAAGACCGTTTTTTTTTGTCGCAACAACTTTATTTTATCGTCGATAAAAAAAATGTGCGTACAGCAGCCTCTAAAAAAATTCTTGGTTACAGCGCTGCTTTCAGAACGGTTCTATTACTAGTTGATGAATAAATAAATAAAATAAAATAAAATAATATCTTAGTATAAAATGTATAGAAAAGATCTATATTAAAATATCCAAGTATATTAAAGCAACTCTTCAAGTGCTATGTGTTTTTCACAGATTTTGTAGTGAAGGGTCCTAGTAAATAGTAAATAACTCTTTAATCATCAAAGAGAGTACCCAAAACTATTACTAATGAGTAAATTGTATACTTAAAAAATTCCAAATAGATGATCTATGAAATAAAATTTAAATGTGAAGAGCCACTTATAGAGATTTGTTTTATACTTATATTTCTTGCACAACTTCAGGGGTGGAAGATGGGGGAATTCTTTCAAATCCAGAACTGTTTCTGAATTAGCATGGAAAATGGCAGACGATTCTTACTTGAAAAAAAAATATTTCATTAACGAAATCGCTTTAGATTTAATATAACATTTACATAAAATAAAATTTGGGAACGTCTTATTTGAATGGCTTCTTATGCGTGGATCTGAATATCTGGGGATATCCGCGGATATTAAATAATTGTTTTCTTTATTGAATATAACATATAGGACACACGCTAGGATAATCCTACCTACGATTATTAATTTTTTTATTGAAATTATTGACTTCTAGGCGAGAATATTTGAATTTTGTTTGTCAATAACATTTAATCATACTTTTTAGTTATTTTGAAAATAACCGTTCTCAAAAATATTGTATACTTTACCCGCAAAATCCATAATCCTAGTAAAATATCGATAATCCAAGTTCCTATCATATGAAATGATTTCTGAGGCAAACTATATAATATTTTTGAGCACAGTTAGTTTCAAAATAACTAAAAAGTATCCTTAAATGTTATTGACAAAAAAAATATCAAATATTCTCGCCTAGAAGTCAATAATTTCAATAAACATATTATTAATCGTAGGTAGGATTATCCTAGCGTGTGTCCTATATGTAAGCGTTTTCGAACAACAATTCAGAAGACTCCTCGGAAGACTCATTATAATGATTTTATTTTAAAAAAAACCTGTAGTAAAAATAACAATTAAAATGTAACCATTTTTAAGTTTTCTAGAATAAATATTTAGATTTGATTTATTATTCAAATAAATAATTTCGAATGCATAAATATAAATATTAAGTATTTAGACGTGTATAATTTTAGATAATAAAATAATAAGTTGAACGAGCATCTAGTTCTTAGTTGAGATGTTTTTTGCATATAATTTTGTGGTGGCGCCACTCCTGCTTTTTGAAAAACAAAACATGCAGAGCCTCTAAAAATATATGACATTCCATAAATTGCTCAACAGAGATTTGAATTATTTAATCTGACGCTGTTTATTTTTGATGATATTTTGGTTCATATCAAAAACTGCTGATTTAAATCTATTTTTCCAAATATGTCGTGTAATTTTGAAAACATGAGATTCTTCATATTTTTTAAGTATATTTATTTTTAAATCGTAATTTTTCGTATTTTTTTTGGAAATGCTAAAAATACATATGGTTTAAATATCCCCAAATATTTCATGCAAAGTATATATTTGATGGAATACTTGAATAAAATACCAAATACGTATTTTATTTAAATAAGAAATAAATTTATGATGCTCATTTACTTTAAGCTCATACAAGAAATTATTTTATCGTAATTTTTTGATAAATTATTTTATAATATTTGTTGAGATTGTTTGTATTGGGAAGCTGTTGTTCATTGAAGTTTTCATTAATCACTAATTTGAAAGTGATGCATAGGTATAACGAACCACATAAATAATTTAATTTTACAAGCATTTCTTCCACACAGAGTACATTTGATAGATGAAAAAGGTAAGAACACATAAAATAATTTAAATTTTGAAGATTCATCATCTTAATACTTTGTGGTTTCTAATATGAACTGCTGTTTTTTTTTGTATAATTTTTGGAAAACTATATAGTTAATTTAAAAAAAAAGATTAAGCATTGCATTTACTCGTCTTTTTTTAAAGCAATTTTCTCATATGGCTTTATTTATATATTGCGTATTGCTCTAAGGTAGGGGGAGTGTTACAATGTGTTACGTCGAACCCGTATGAAAATAAAAATCGATTTTAATATTAAAATAGTATTGGATTTCTATACTATTCATTGCTATTTTCGACAAAGGTTTTTTAATTTAGTATTGAATTAAGTATAAAAGGATTAAAACAGGATTGAATAGTGTATAGAATAGTATTCAATTTCAATACTTTTCTAATACTTCATTTTCATTTGGGAATAGGGGTGGTGGGCAATTAAGACAATTTAATATAAACTTAAAAATAAAACATTACTATTATCGTTTTCTTATACGTATAATAATTTTAAAAAAATGATATTGATTCACGTAGCCCAAGGGGAGGTGGGAGTGGGAGATAGGAAATTTGTAACGATATGTTACAAGAAGAACGCGCCTAATAGTATATAGACCAACAACCAATGGACGCAAGAAGTAGTTCTTTTCTACTTTAAATATCTAAATAAGTAAAAATAAACGATAAACTCAATTCAATTTTAAATTTTAAAAAGCTGTGACTTGTCACAAACAATTCTGATTTGTGATATATTATGGTTATTGACAAGATAATTTACACGCCTTGACACCGTCTTATGAGACGAGTTTTATGACAGTTTCAGATTATTCTATTCCATTAGCAGTAATAGTTAAGGTTACTCTTTTATTATTATTGAGTTTCATAATTTGTACACATTGTAAATCTAAATTGCATGAACTAGAACATAACATCTCTTTTACAGTTTTACAAATAGCATATTTTGCCATTTAAATACATATGTATATAAAAATGGTAAACTAAACTTCTAGAGCATACTCATGCGTAGGCAGATATGCAATCGTCATAACATGGCGACCTCTACAATCAATGTTAGAGGTTAATATAACTGAAAAGATTATTCTTATTAGTACTTTGAATTTGTTGCGATATTAAATGTTTTGTCGCCAACGCTTTTTAATATCTCTTAATACAACAACCGGACTATACAATAATATTACGGGATGTGGGAGTTTGACGCAAGATAACCATACTAGTACAATAAAATCAGAATTAAATTGTACACCTGCTGCCAGTTCTTCCTATTTTTTAAGAAAAAACAAAAAATAAAATAAAGACCGTTGAATACATACAAATAATAAAAAATTAAAATCCATATTTCATTATCTGGCGTCAGTTTAATTAATAGTCTATTTTGAAAATAAATACAATTACGTGATATAGAAATTTTATATGGTTTCTTCATATGCACCATTTATATCATCATACCAATGATAAAATCGATATAAAATAGTTTGCAATGTGACAGATGTTGGATGTAGTTATACAATGTAAAGTACCAAATCAAATACAAAACTGCCGAACATTGTTAAAGAGACAAATAAACTGTTTAAGTAAATGTTCTGTAAAATAAAACTATATGCTCAAATTGAAATTATATGTAAATTGTAAATAAATGTTAATATGGATTTTCACTTCAGTTCATCCGTTAGTTTGTTAGTAATAAATAATTGATATATGTATAAGTTTTCTATGTAACAATAATAGTTAAACCAATAATGTTTAATAGTCGCACATAGAAATTTATACTTTATTGAATGAAAGATAAAGATAGATGTTCAACACGCGAATTTTATAAAATTATATAACTGCGGCGACGGAACAATGAATATATATTATTGATCAGGACCGGTACCAGTGTATTTGCAAATTTAAGTAACCTTAGAAAAATTTCAACCAATCACAGAACGAATAAAACGGAAGTAGAGCTTTATATACGTATATAGATATAGATATAGATATAGATATAGATATAGATATAGATATAGATATAGATATAGATATAGATATAGATATAGATATCTAAAAAAAAATCTATGTTCTTATTAACGCTGGGATTATTCGGTAAAATTGATATCCAAATTTTGTTTTGCAAGGCTAAAATGCGTAACCTCGGCAATCACATTTCTGTACCCATATATGTGCACGCCTTTTTTATGTGGGAGAGGGGGCATAAAAAAAAATGAAGTCTTCACTTCTAAAAAATCGTGCAAACAAAAAAAATACGTCTGCTTTTAAAAAAAAAAATTGTGGCGTTACTATTTTTATAGTTTCTGGTGTTGAAGATATAAATATCGAGATGCATGAGCCGAATACGTGCGCCTGCTTGTAAACACTGCACTGGGCCACAATGGAATGTATCCAACTTTGATAATTATTGTTATATTAAAAACCAGATGCTTTATGATTAATATAATTCTGTTCGTTTATTATTCTATAATATGATTGACCTGCGTCTTATATTTTAATATTGTCATAGTTGTGTCACAGACATCCAGTTCATATAAATTTATCTTGAGAAAATTGGATTCTGAATCGCTGCAATATTTTTACTAAGAAGACTTAAGATATATTTCTTGAATATTGTAAAGTATTGCATATATTATATACTCCGATTATGACTTCAGAAAATTTAAATTTAAATTTTTATCCAAGTTCAAAACGATTTTTTATTACTTAAATTATATTTGCTTCCGTTTTATAATTTTTTCATAGAAACGAGGTTAGACGATAATTAAATCCTTCTTTACCATTTTTATCCGTATAACGTATTTATAAAAACATCACTGACAAAATAAATAGAATATAAATTTATAACTTTTTAATTCATTTCAGAAATGGAAATCATACCCGAGGGTAGAAATTTTCGATTGGTGCAAGATAGTGAGCTTCCAGAAATATTAGTATTTTTGGAGCAATATTTGCCAGAGGCGTTAAAGGTTTGTTGTTCGTTTTTCTTCATTTCTTTCATATTATTATTATTAATAATCAATTAAGTTTGTAAGGTGATGTAAAATGACGCACATCGACATAAACTGAATGCATGGACGGGTATCAGTTTTAGCAAATACAATTTTCATTAATTATTTTTTTATTATATATGTGTGTATGTTCAACAACCATCAAGGACCAAAATGTATTGTTGTTGTAAAAATACCAATCTAATTATTCGATCATTTTATTACATGAACATTGAATACTGAAACAATAGGACCAGCAATTCGATTATTATTATTATTTTTATTTAGTTCATATTAGACGCATTGTGTCGCATAACCATTTCGTGTTAGGAAGCCATATACAATAACGTACACATGCTCATTACTAAATAATATAAAAAACTATGTACCAAATGTTCAATGTTCACTATTGGTGTAGACACAGAGTGTTGGATACTGAAATGGCTACTTGCTACAGAGATTTTTTATATACCATAAAATTATTCATATATGCTTGTTTTTCTCTATGTACAAATATCAGTAATATAGGTTTTAGCTTTTGTACATACGTAATTTTGTAGCCTTCTGTGTCAAGGTTAACTGTACTGGCTCCACATACATTTTCATAAGTTTTTTTTGTTTATTCGCTTATTCGTCTGCAATTTTTTTTTTTTTTTGTTATAATTTATTAACGATTATTTTTTATTCTTTTACGTGTCCCTCCTTAAATGTTCGATGCCTATGACTTTACACCTATACAATCAACCAAAAATCATTTTGTTTATAAACCTAACCGAATTACAAACAAATAAAAAGGTATTGGAATTTAATATGAAACCTGTGTTTAATAGGTAAATATTCCACCCTTGCAGAGTGCGAAAAACAACCCAAAATGCTGTAATGTGGCTTAATAAAATATAGTTGATAATAATGTTATGTGCCGAGCAGGGATTCGTACCCTTTAAATTTTATGGGTTTAGTACTGAAGGTTAGGCTCTGAAAAATAAAAATTGAGGGTTCAGTTCTTGCTAAATACTATAAGGGATCGAATCTAAAGTTTCGGTTCTTGCAAAATATTCAAAAGGTTCGATTCAAAAGTTTCGGTTATCACGAAATATTTTAAAGGATCGGTCCTAAAGGTTCTTTTAAGCGCTGTTCATATATTACGTACCGCTCTAATGGGGGGAGGGGGTTTGTTAAAGTGTTACGCCCAGTTATGTTGGGGTGGAGGGCAATGGCGGACTGGGGCCCTAAGGGCCTTGGGGGAGTTAGTCAGTGGGGCCTCAAATTAAAAAAAAAAGGTCTTCAGTTTTTTCAAATACCGCGGAAAAAACCGCGCTGTAAAACGTATTTTGAAAACGTAAAAAAGATACTATTTTCTCTAAATCAAAGCTCAGCTCCAATAACCTTAAATTAAATTATTATACCTGATAGCTGAGTGTAAAAATCTTGCCTGCTGAAACTAAGATTCCTGACTGCATATTTTTTTGCAGGCTGACTGCTGATTTTGAGCCCAACTGCACGGTATTTTATCCCCTGCCGTGCTGTATGCAAATCGTATTAGAGACCTAAAAAAAAAAGGTCTTCAATCTTCCACCACGTTGTAAAACTCTGCCTCAAACTCAAAAAAGAGGTCTTCGGTCTTTAAACACCGCGCTGTATGCAAATCGTGCAAATCGTATTAGAAAAGTGAAAAAAGAGACTCTATTTTTCCCCAATCAAAGTTGAAAACTTAAAAAAATCAAAGGTCCCACCAGAAAATCGATTCCAAAAAAAAATTCTCAAATCTCAGAGGAGGGGGGGGATTTTGAAGATATTTTGATTCTCCGGTGGATTTATAAAAATTATGAATATGCGTGGGGCCCCGGATAAGTGGATAAATTAAAATATTGTAAAAGAATTGTTTAAAAAAAAAAAAAAAATTGAATATACGTGGGGTCTTGGGGGAGTTGTCCCCATATCCCCCTGGGCCAGTCCGCGCCTGGTGGGGGGAGTGTCTATCGATGTTCAATAACATCATTTTTTAAAATTTTACTTCATTAATTAAAAAATTTGGATATTCCATTACGTAACTAGGGGGTGGAGTCTGAAAATTTGTTACGAATTGTTATAATGGGGGAGGAGGTGTTAAAAAATGGTTAAATTCGTGTTACGTAATATATGAACAGAGGCTTATTACAAAATATTTTCATGATTATCGGTTCTTGCATAATATTTTATGGGTTCGATTCTTGCAAAATATTTTAAGAGTTCGGCTCTAAATGTCGGTCCCGTTTGGAAAATTTGGTTCTAAAGTTTCGTTCTTATCGATTGTGAAATTTCGATTTTTTCTAAATATCTAAAGGGTTCTGTTCTAAATTTTCGGTTCTTGCGAAATAGTTGAATAGTTCGGGTTTCGAGGTAAAAAAGACGTGATTTTTGAGCTTCAGTTCGAATCCCTGCTATAAAATCAAAGCATTTAAGGGCCAAATATTTTTACATTACTTATTTATTCTTTATTCTTTCTTAAACAGGCGGGTATGGAATTTATTAAGGTGAATGTTTTTGTAAGTGTATTTACGTGTGTATGTGTTGTTTTGTAAGCAAGTTGTGTGATACCATACAATTAGTGGTAACCTCGGCAAATTCTAATCAAAAATATATACACATTATTATTTCGAAATCATTAATGTAATACCAGCTCTTGTAGGGTATTTGATGCTTACCTAATATTTATAATAAAACGATTAACATTTTCTATAATTATAATATTTAATAAATAACTCACAATAGCACAACAAATATATTTAGTAATATTAATAATGGTGATATTAACGATATTTCATATTCATAATTTGCTAAGTACATATAATTGAGCACATGGACAATTATTTAAACATGAGGCGAAAATATAATAAATGGTATTTGTTTTCTATTCCTAAAATATTTTGCTTAATTTTTGAGTAATTTTAAAATTTTTAAAAAAAAAAGCAATAGTTGTCGTACATTGTCTTTGACCACGTAGATATTTTGTCAGATTAAGTGCGAGGATATGACGTACAATTTAGATCTCTTCAAACTATTTTGGTTTTAATCTCTGGTGGTTTTTTGTTCGTAGCAGCTAATTTATTGGTACGAAAAGTTTTGATGTTGTTGTTGTTCACACGATTAAATCGACAGACCAACACCAAAAAATTTCTATTTTCGAGAAAATATTTTTTTTCACGTCTTTAACATTGTTAATTAAAATGAAGCAACATACCAATAAATTGCTAAATTTATTTCTATAATTTATTGAGTAAAATTACTCAAACCATTTAAAATGTTGTTATTTGTTACAAATTATATGTAGTAATTTCAATTAATTCAATTTTATTTTAGATGAATATGTTTAGCAAAAAAAATATCTTAATATATTTTTTATCTAGATTTGATTGATTTTTTAACGTATATACGTTTCGCTTATTAGAGAATCCATTATTGTATCACTTCTAATGGGTTAATTAAATATCAAAAGCTAAATATTTACTTCACAATATTTCAATATTACTGAATGTGAAACTTTGATGGAATAAACGCAAATCACTCATTAGAGCTTTTTATTATATTCTGATAAGAGTGAGATTTTCTATGAAATTATTTTCTTTGAAAAAACAAAAACAATCGCTTTAATATTCTATGCTTTTCGCATTCGAAAAAATTTGTATTTCCATTTCAAAAACTCTTTAAAATTGCTTATTTTTTATTTTATTAACATTCAAACTGCTTTATTTCAAATATCGGCGGCCTGCATGAGAAAGGAATAACCCAAATCTTGTTTATAGGGATTGGATACTAATCCAATTTTAATAGTCGTTCTTGTTCGGTTTTCTTTGACCACTTTTTTTTTGGATCGGATATTGATGGTTAATATACCAAAAGTTGCAGAATTTTGTGTTCGTGAAAATAAATATATTTTGGTTATGAACTATTGCTTTTTTTGATTGTGAGACCCAATTAAGTGAAAAAGGTTGGATAAAAATTATTATTTTTTGATTTTTCTCAGAATTGAATGAACAGATATTAACCAAAACAAATATAATTTCACAATCGCAAGATTCTACGTATATTATGGTACTGACCAATATTGGGCCATTGAGTCCTGAGATAAAGTAGAATGAATAATATTTTTTGACTTCGTCTTTATTTTGTTTGTTTATTCCGCATCTTTTAGTATCATTATTAATAAAAATGAAGTCGTGGCATTTTGTTTTTTCATCACACCCCTTATTAGAATCAACAAAACTTCATTTAAGAAATAAAAAAGTTAAAATAATTCATTTAAGAAATTCTGCTAAGTCCACGACTTAGCAGTTATTAATGTTTGGCCAACGAAATTTTTCATTGTATAATAAGCTCACGCACGTCTTTATATATTTTGTTACCAAAGACCAAACGAATTGCTGAAAAGAACAATTCAACTATTCAAAACTAATTAAAAATGGTTCACTTTAACCCTCTTCAATTGAAGTATTTGCTTAACAAACCATTAGTTGGAGACAATATTCTGTTTTTCTAACAATAAACCTCATGCTATGGACTCATATTAAAAAAAAATCAACGTGTTTTTGATTTCCACGTAAAATTAATTTATTTTCCTTTATGCCTGATGTGAATGTAAAAGAGAAATTGTGGCCTCTCGGAAAATACGAACAATGAAAAAAAAAACACATTGAGATTCGTAACCAATTATGTATTTTAGAATAGAAAACCTTTTTACTGCATTAACCTAGAATGAGGATGTATTCACTCACAAAAATATAAATTGTGTGATTACCTCTATTTTAAAATTCTATATATTGTGAAGGACAATGCGGAATGCAGAGATAAATACCATTTATTATTTAAAATTTATTTAAAGTTTTAATTTATAAATAATGGAAATATAAATTATTTCAGTTTCAACAAACCATTAAAACGTACCTGAATGATCGTATTTGGAAATTCTATTTTTATATTTCTCGAAACTGGCCAGAAGAACCAGTATGCTTGCATTTTCCTGGTTGTACTTTAACGGTAAATTTATTTTCTTAAAAACGGGAATACTTTATTAATTCGATTTTAATTTTTCGATCACATTTGATTTCATGATTTTCATCAAACCAATAAATAGCCAAAAGATAATATTTATGGAAGTTTTGGAATTTTCTGTCCAAGCGAACGTATCGAATGTGTTGATTTATTGGAAACCGAAGATATATTAATCGATTGGAAATTGGAAATGTACCTGAACTTTACGCACATTGACATTATGAATCGGTTGGATTCATTTTATCAGAAACGTGGTGTTATGGAACGTTTATCAGGAGATATTTATATTAGTAAAGGTCCACCAGATCGTTTAGAACTAGAAAGGTATTTAAAGATTCTTTAAATTTTAGAATAAGACTCTAAATATTTTCTCTTAGGCATATTAGGCGCTGCTCATTTATTGCATAACGCAAATTTAATTTTAAAAAAATGCACGCCCTCCTACTTGTATCATTTGGTAACTATTTTTTTAAACTTCCCACCCCCTACCTTCCTGAGCTACGTAACACAATACATATCACATTTTTTAAGATTTTAAAATATTGCGTAACGAAAAGCTTTACTTTACCTACTAACATATTTCGAAAAAATACTTTGTCAAATACCGTCCCTCCCTTAGAGCGTTACGTAATATATGAACAGCGCCTTACACAAAAAATAAAAAATAGACACCTTTCAATTCTAGCTTGCCGTCCGAGGAAGTCGAAATGCGACCACTTACTCTTGATAATGTAAAAGCCATCCATGACTTATATCCGGCTAGTGAAATAGAATGTGTTGAAGTATTTGAAAAATTGATCAGTAAATTGCCTGGTTTTGGTATATTTACAAAAAATAAAGGTGAATTATGTGCTTGGATGATGCATTCGTACTATGGCGCAATGTTTTCTATGCAAACAAAACCAGAGTTTCGTAGAAAAGGGTAAGATATACAATTCATTCATTCATATTTTTTTTTATGAATCAATCATTTTTCTATTTTAATATAGTTATGGTATCCATTTGGCACAAGCCCTAACCAAAACGGTAATCGATCGTGGATATACTCCATTTGTTGTAATACGTCCAGAAAATGATGCATCTCGTAATCTCTATACTAAACTTGGTTTTCAAAAGGCATTTGGCACAGTACGGGTTACATTAATGCCTCAGCGTGACGATGAAATTAAAGTGAATGGCGTTAATGGTGTTTACAATGGTATTAACTTAGAAGATGAGGCGGACACACAAAAAGATGAAGGTATTGAAGATATGCGAGCTGATATTCCAGAGAATATTAATCCAAATCAAAATGATGATGCTAATGATGAGGGTATTGATGAAGATGCCAGGGAGGACTAAAATTAGAGTTTTCCTTTTCATTAATATTTAGTCTTCGTTTATTTTGAATAACCCAAATAAAATCTAACAACATTTGGCTTTTCTATTTATCTATAGCTCAGCGAACGAGATTAAATCGTAACATTTCAAAACAACAAAAAAACACTATAGGGGTATACTTACCAAGGCTTCGTACTTTTTCTTCGTACTTCGTAGATTTTAACAGTTTATATATTATAAAAAATTAAAAAAGTACGAAATTCGTATTTTTTTTATATGTAGATTTTAAAATCTACGAAGTACGAAGAAAAAGTACAAAGCCTTGGTATACTTCTTATATTTCTCTCGCTTGAAGTGAAAAAAGTAAATTGCATTAGATTTTTTAATTATTTTTTTTCTAATTGAATGTAAACAGCTTCATGCAATTACTATGCTCCAGTTTGTACTTAACAATTTTACTTATCTCTTTCTTCTATACTCTTTTTATTTCATTTGTAGAGAACGTTTTGTTTCTCGTAATCAAAAGTATAAAAGATAAATATGAATTGGCCAATTTCTTTTGTAACAGAGGCAGTAGAAATAAGAACATTATACATATTTTATATTAAACTGAATTTAGTTTTTAAGCTTAGTTATTTTCTATTATTAATAATTATATAATATTTTAAAAAAAATTAACAGCAACATAAAGAAGATGAAAAAAAAAATTAAATAAAAATCAAATAGATATTAAATATTCAGAAAAAAAAACTATGTTATATTAAAAGCTTCCTTTCAACTCTATTCGCAATATTCGTCGTCCATAAAAATCATGCATTTTTAGCCCTTCCCCTCCCCCCTCTGTGAATTAGGGTATATACATTTTTTTTTATATGCCTTCTACAATTGTTTTTTTTAGATGATTAACGTGTATAAAGGATTTCGAAAATAAATGAAGTCTTCGATGTGCCGTAGGTCTGCGAAGTTGTAAAAATTTAACTATATTTGGAGCATTATAACTTTGTACTGTTGCAAATAATTGTGTTTCTGTTTTATTATGTAGATAGCGTAAGTCAAAAGTTATCAAATAATATATTGGCCATTCGTAGTTTACTACGAGGTTCGTAGCTATCTAGTTTCAAATTTCACCACAAAAACGACTCCATATCAGTTAAGTCACGAACTTTTAACTCATTTCTTTAAAAAAGAAAAATTAATATAAATTGAAAGTATTACCCTTGATCTTTATGTAAAAATAAGTAAAAAAAAATCGACAAGATACGGAAAAAAGTTGTATAAGTGACCCGCTGCTTTAACTTTTAAAGGCAAAACTTTCTTCTTCATATCGTAACCTTCTAGGAGTTACCCATAAATAGTTATAGACAAAAACTGGATTTTTGTCTTCAACCCACTCAGGAGGCGAAATGTGGGGGGGAATTTAGTTAATATCCGAAACGGTTTCAAAATCTGGGGCCCTAAACTTGAATCGTTCGACGTTGAATTCGAACGATTTTTAAAAAATTGTAATCTCGAATGCCGAACGCAAGAGATTCGTATGAAAAACATTCGAATTGAACTCGACTGGGTATAACTTATTCGAATTGTCAAATCGTATACGAATTGTCTTATATTTTGCGGAATTTTTTGTTAGTGTTGTAGTTACTCGTAGATATTTCACCAAAATTAATATGAATAAATGTTTCAATATTAATTAATTAAAATTAACCAGAATTACATATCTTATTTAAGAAGAAATTGTGTTCACTTATAAATTTAATAAATAAACTAAGAAATAATTGTTCCTAATAAGGCTACCATTATTTTGTTGGCATTTACTAATTTTATTCTTGCACTTTTCAGTTCTATTCTTGCGCGATTTTCTTTTTTTTTTTGCATTTTTAATATTTACTCGTGCAAAATACCTTTTTTTCTTGCATTTTTTAATTTTTTTTTTAATGCATTTGCAATTTTTTTTTTGCAAAATTAATAAAAATTCGTGCAAAATAATTGTTCCCAATAAATAAATAATTCATTAACATCAGCATAATATTGACTTTGTTAATAAAACTTCAACAATGTTAATTAATCTGTTGCACAGTCTCTGAAACCAAAAACATCATTCCAGCTAACTCAAGAACTCTAAAATCAAATGTCTATAAATTAAATTCTCTTTAACTGAGTCTATAAATCTTCTTCTAGGCCTTCCTCTACTTCTAATACCTACAGCTGCTACATTCAAAACTCTTTCTGGCTAATATGTATATTAGGTAGGCCGACTTTTCATTCAGTAATTCATAAAATAATTATTTTTCTTTGGGAACAGTAGGCTTTTTGATGAAATTATTGCGGAACATTTGTTCCCAAAGAAAAATAATTATTTCATGAACGACTGATTATTTGATAAAATCTTGGGGCAACATTTGATTTCCAAACAACCTTAACCTACTTTTCCGTGCTGCTTCATGAATAAAATCTACTTTCAAAGATTCCCTATGAATATCTTTATTACCAATTCTATTTTCCCATTGTTCCCTTTTATAAGTTCCTGCTATTATTCTAAGTCATTAAATTGACAGTCAAAATACATTTGAATTAAATGAAAAAAAAATCGTTAAAGCTTTTTTTTTATGAAAAAGAATAACCATCAGATTTTCGATAAATTGAAGATGTTTTCAAAAATCTAAGGTTAATGCATAAAAGAACTGTCATAATGTCAAATATTTTTTTACTCATTCTACTTTAATTAACTCACGTTCGAGAATATGACAAAAAGATTCGAACGAGTTCAAGATTAGCAAAATTTACATTCTCATACGTTCGGCAAAAATCGTTCGAATCTACCATTCGACAAATTCTCGAATACGAGAAAATGTCGAACGATTCGAGTTTAGGGCCCTTGTATAAAAAATAGCAATTATCCCGCACATCTCCGATTCTTATTTGAAAAAAAAATGGTTTTTCGATCCTGGCTAATAATACTCATGCGCTCGAGCAAAACTATCGTTATTTTACATTGCGACATTATTTTCAAGCTGCGGGTTTAAATATTGGAACATCTATATTTACACAAATAAGTCAAGTTCGATAAGCTATAACTCATCTTTTATTTGTTTAATCAACTAAATACTAATTTTCGTTTGAGTAAAGTCAAGCAAGTAAGATTCTCTTTCCACATGAGGAAAGATGAAATACATTTGTTTCTATAATAGAAATAGAATATACACTACGTACACACTAGATGATAATCATAGTATGATTATCATACCCTAAGATAATCATCGTGTGTGTCCGCGTAAT
>JAABKK020009997.1:0-23382 GCA_011634745.2 Catotricha subobsoleta
TCTATTGGAATACTATTAGCATTCTCATTCTGTAATAGGAATGGATTTGGAACCAAATTGGAATTATTCCGATTCTGAAATCAAATTGGATTCCAATTTTACTTATTGGGTTTATCTCATTTGCTATATTATAATATTTCAGTATTCCCATTGTTTATATCTCCACAGGTATGTAATATATACCGTTTCATATATCCAATATTTAACTTCAAATGCTTACCTAAACCTATTGGAATCGATTTAGTATGCTGAAGAATTATCAGGGATGAGAGCATATGCTTTTACATTTTCTGGAGGTGGGGATTTGGTAGATTTGAAAAAGTATGACCAAAAAATTTTTTTTTGTAAAAAAATGTACTTATTTTTTAAATAAAGTGCAAAAAAATTTGCGCTGTATGTAAATCGTATTTTGAAACTTATAAAAGATACTATTTTCAATTCAATTCAAAACTGAAAAAAGATTATTTTGTCCAAAATTGACAGAGTTTTTTTTTCTAATTTCACTTTGATTCTAGCTTTCCATATAACTATAACTAGTTGTCACAGTTTTGCCAAAGGTTGAAATAGTCTTAATGATATATATTTCCGATTATCCATTTATTAAAAAAAAAACAAAGCGATTTGCTCATCCCTGAGCATTCCTTACTATACATACATCGTATAATGTATATATAAATATATATATAAAAAAAAATATTGCGAAAATTAGAGAATTTATGGATAAAATGGCCGCAATAAAATAGCATTACAAAATGTTCTATGTACACTGTACAGATACACCTAAGCTTAACTCTATACTATATAGTCTGTGCTGCAAGCTAATATACCTTTTGTAACGAATGTTCCATTTATATATATTATATGTATAATGTAAATGTAATATAAAGATGGATAGCATTCGAAGATTATAAAAATATAATAAAATGGATAAAATATTTATCTCTTAACAGTCAATTGCCGTAACAATTTTCCATGCAAAAAATAAAATCTGTCGACCTCACTTGATTACACAAACAATACTTAAATGTAAAATAAATTGTCGTCTCAAATGTATGGTATTATATAAATCTAAATCCAAGCAATCCTGTTTATTGCAACTAAGATTTAAATGCGATTGTAGCAAGTGTTGCCAATTTGAAAGCTAGTTTATAGGAAAGTTGTAAATCAAAAAAAAAAAAAAATAGAATAAAATAAAAAAGAAAAGAAAAATGCAAAAGGAAAGAAAATACAAGATGAAAAAGAAAAAATAAAGAATGAAAAAATCAAGTGATTTAAATGAAAACTAAACTAATAAATGTGGGTTTATATGTGAATGGTGAATGTTTTTGAAGTGAAGCTTTAAAGCATAAGGAAAAATTCTATGTGCCCATAAAATGTATAAATTACATCAGCTATATCTAGACAGACAAGGAAATAAAAGCAAACGAGAAAAAAAACACATACACACACACACATTTGCAGTGCTAACCAGAAATCTTTGCGAATGAAAATTTCAGCTAAGTTTATTGGCCCATAAAAAAAAGAAGGAAATTTTCCTGGTGTGTGGAGTTTTTGTTGTTGTTTTTTCTTTTTTTTTTTTTTTCATATACATTCAGTTCCAATGAGACTTTACGTTTCTGTTACGTAAGCAATAGATAGAGAAATGTTATAATATCCAAACTCTCTATATGATGTCCCATCTTGTATCTATCTATATACATTGTACATAAATCGAAAAATGCCAGCAATCCCAATCCCATTCCCTTAGAGAATAAATTCTATATTGCACAAAATAAATATGTGATGATGGTTTGGATTGAAATATATTATATATTTTATTTAAGTAACGAGATGTTAGTATTTTGTTATATTTATAAGCCGGGTACATATGCGCTACCACATTTATGAGCCACATTTCGTCTAACTGTTAAGTTTGATTCTCATACATTTTTTATACACCAGAATTTCTCTTCACTTTACTATTTCCGATTTATTTACTTTATTTTATTTATTCTTTAATTTTCATCACACTGGGTTTTGTTTTTGTTTTTTTTTTGTTTATTTATTTATTTATTTTTGTGATGCACAAAACGTGAACTGCATTTGTTTGAAATGATTTAATGTAAATTTTGTAAATATGTCAAAATGTTTGTTGTATTCGTTCTTAAAGATTAGAAAATTTATGATTTATGATATTTGATAAATTTTTAATATTCGATACACCTTCCATAAAAAAAAAACTTGTGTGCAATAAATCGAAGATTTAAATATGATTTGAAAATATCTTGCATTAGGAAAATTAGATTTTTCAAATGAAATCAAAAAAGAAAAGAAAACCAAAAGTCGTATAACAAATTCTTATATAAATAAACATGTTTTTTTTTTGCGATTTATAGTAAAATGAAATATTTGCAATATTTCAAAAAATTGTTATCCTTTTTATAAAAAAAAATATTTTTTTTTGGCAAATTTCTACTTTATTTCTTATTTTATGGAAAGCTACCAATATATCAATTTAGGAGTACCACCAGCAGCACTCGTATGTGTAAATCTAAATTGAAAGAATAAGTGAAAAAATTTTTTTTTTTTTTTTTTTTATGTATATATTTCTTTCTTTTAGTGTTTAGTCTATTTTAGGGATCACTTTGAAATGTAACTTTTTAAGGATTAAAAAAAAAAACAGTTCAATAGCAGAACGCAATAATTAATTTTCGTTTTGAATGGAAAATGATAGCTTTTATGTTCAACTGTAAACGCTCAACTGTATGTTTTTTACAAATTGAATAGAATCATTTTCTTCCCCATTTTATGATTATTATTTATTTTTTTGATGTTTTTCGCAATACCGACAATGCTTCAAATAACAAAGAAAAAATAAAGAAAAAAATAAATATTTTACCTTAAAATAATATATTTAAAATTGAAAAAATATTGATCAATTTCCAATGGTATATAAAACATATATTTATTATACATACATGTATGATTAACGGATGTTTGAACTTTTTTGTCATCAAAAACTTTAGTATCTAGAGATTTAAATCTTTTCGTTGCGGATTCGGATTGATTTTAATTCAAAATAAGAAAGTTAAAAAAAAACAAAAATATTAAAATCGATTTAGGTATTTGATTACCCTTCCAAATAGAAGTTGGAAGTCCTAACTTACCGATTATAAAAGTTCATTCAATAGAATGTCTGTAAGGAAAAAATTTTAGGTACACAAAATACAAATTAAATCAAATTTAAATTAAATGTAAGAAGAAAAAAAAGAAATGAAAAGGTTTTAATACCATTATATAATTAAAATGATTAGAAAATAATAATAAATTAAAAAATAGCAGCAACAAAAATGTGAAATACTTAAAACAAAAATAGAAGTAAATTAAAATTCAATACACCGTCAATTTGTAATGAGTTCCAAGGCAGAAAGACAAACTCATCAATGAAATTATAAGCGGTGCTAACAGCAATATGAAATTAAAATTTGTTAATTTTGAATGATATGATATTCAACATTTACGACAAATACGTGTTCATTTGTGAAAAAATGGTTTTAATTTCTGATTAATGCCCATTTATTTTGATTTTTTTTTTTCAGAACATCAAAATAAATGTCTGTGCTAACGCAATAGTATAAATATTTAAACATAGAATATTTTTATATTTTAATTAAGTGCAAACATTTTCATTTATATACATTTGAAATATATTTATATAAAAAAAAAAAAAACAATTTTCGCATTTTAATTACATATATTATAAATGTATATAAATTGTACAATTTCTGATTTGATGACCATATTTAAGAAAATATATATGTTCATAATAAAACTTTAAACCGCTTTTCAAATAAAACAAAATGCTATTTGTTATTACACAGGTGAAACAAAAAAGAAAAAAATGTTTATTTTTTTTTTTTTGTAATTTAATATTGTGCACCATAATATTCGATGAATAATTTAATTTAAATAAAATTTATATTTTCGTTAATTTTTGATGGTAAATTGGAAATTGAATGACGGAATAATAAAATAAAATTTATCATAAATATTTTATTGAGATATTATTTAAGGGCATCCATTCACATCGACAAATAATTAGCTCTAATTTTTATGTACAGGTAATTTAGTCATACATAAAATTAATATTAATAATAAATGTTATGTATGTGTTTGTTGAATTAATAGTGAACTTCAATATTGTGTTTTGTTTTATTGTTTTCGTGGGCAATGGCAACGGGAATTTATGGATTACCATTAAGATAAATATTAAGCGAATTAAAAATATCTCAGTTAAATAATAAATTTATGAAAATTTGAATAGTTTAATTCAATTTACAAAACTACCTGAGTTTATAAATGCATTAAAGCATATTATAGTTTCAAAACCACCTAATTGACATTCAATTATCGGATATAAGCATAAATTTATTTCAAAACAATTCCGGATTAGTACATGACGCTGCCACCATCACATGACTTTATAACTATTCATATTATCTGATTAGACTACCGTGGTAACATTATATCATTATAATATGGATAATAGTAGTTTTTCATTAAAACTACATAATATATAGATATTATGAATGCCACCTAAGTAGTAGTAGTTATGATGATGATGATGATAGATTTGGCTACTCCATAAGTATATCATGTGCACAAAACTATTATTCAATATTCATAGTAGCCTCATATAAAATCGTCTCTAATACAGCTTAGAGGCAATTTACTATAAACTAAAATGAAATATGTTTTCATACATGCGATATTTTATTTCCGTTTATGGGAAAAACAAAATTATTCATAATATTTTCTCTAAAATAATATTATATTATCATTTATGCTGACAACTCATATTATGATGCATGTTATTCATGTGTAGTCCGTAAATTTTCTCTAAACAATATGCACTGTACTAGTACTTAAAAAAAAAAAAAAACTTTTTCCACACAACACGATGCATGTAAAAGTAATGGTTAAAAGTTCTCACAGTCATATTACACACGGCATTTATTATACACTGGAGATGAGGATAGAAACAAAATCGAAACAAAATCTCGTATTATGCTGGTATTTTGTATTTCATTTCACGCTATTTTTGAAAATGTTCTCGCTAACTTATTTTGCTTCATTTTTTTTTATTTTTTTTTGTTTTGCTCAAACTGTTGATAAACTCAATTCGTTTTACTTCTACTTGATTTACGTCCGTGCAATCCGTTATCCGCCATATTTTTGTTTCTGCTTTCTTGATAGGATGTTTTGAAACAAAATTAGTAAACATTCCAATCAAAACATCTCGAGCTATCTTTCTTATGCAGCCCAGCTTCTGCAGGGAATAAATATTGTTTTTTCTTTTCAATTGGAAGCTATCGTTTGTCTAAACAATGATATAACCAAGCATTTAAATTCAATCAATTTAAATAGCATTTAGATATTTACTCGTGAATAATACAAAATCCAACGATTTAAAATTTATATGGCCGATTGAGATTTTGTTATTTTAGGACAAATTCAGTTTGAATAAAATTTCTTTTGTTTTCTTAGCAATAGTAGTTATACAGAAACAAATTGAAATGTTTTATTAATAATAACAATAAAAAAAAACGAATCAATTACAAAATGAGCGATTGATAAACCAAACTATTGATGTTATTTGAAAATACTTCCCAAGGAACAAAAAGTTATTAGAAAGGTTTTATAACTTCTTAAGACGTTAGTACAAATTACATATACCTTAAATCCACAACTAAAACGTTATTAGAGATGATAAGACTTATTTGAGTTATTGTAACGTCGTTACGTCGTCGTATAATGCTAGCGACAGGCGAGCGAAATATTCTAAATTAATGAAAGTGAAAGTGGATGAAGCTAAATTCAAGAATCGTTCTTGTTATTGTTCGTCAAATAAAGTGTATTTGTTAAGAATGAACGAAATCTTAACTTGTTTGACAAAAAAAATAATATTTTTTTCAAAAAGTTAGCATAAAATCCACTTTCGTTAATCTAGAACATCTCGTTTGTCTGTCGTTAGCATAAAGAGAGATTATAGGACGGTTCTAACTGTATAACGGTATTACTGTATTAGTAGTTGTTATAACTAATAAAAGATACATTATACAACTTTATGAGTCGTTGAATTATATAATTTTTTTGAGGGTTATATACTGAATACACAATAAAAGCTTATTTCATAGAATTGTTTAAAAAAGTAATGAAATAAATTGAAATGATAATATATATAATACGTTCTTGGAATTAACTCTGTTAAATGTTATCAGTTTCAAATGTTAATTTCTTTTTCATTAAAACTTAATTCAAAAATAAACAAATAAAATGGTTTTCCTTTCGCTTATTCTTTTTTTTTTTATTTTCCATTGAGTTTAAATTTAAATTATCAAAAAGTCGAATGCAAAATAAACTTTTAGCCTATTTTTTTTTTAGCTGAAGCAACAACTGTTAATTATTTATTATTTGTTTATTTATTTTTTCTGTTTCGATAACAGATACGTATTTATTAAATGTACATTATTCCATTATAAACAATCAATTAATGGAAATTGATTTATGTAATTAAAAATTTAAACAATTTAAATGGATACACATATCTCTCTGTATCTGTCTGTTTCTATCTGTAACATCCATAATAAAATAATAAATGCGTAGCAGAGCGGCAAGTGCACATATTATTTTATAATGTGCTGTATATTCAGTATTCACAACCATATTGTTATGCCAAGATAAATTTTCAATTAACGCCATAATGTTTGATAAAAAAAGCACAATATAAATTCATTAACTTGCATTGAAAGTGTAATGCCATTGCTTGTACAAACTAACTATTATACTATACGTGTGTGTTGTACTCGCTACTGTTTGGTTGGCAATCATTTATTATTCTACATTAATATCACATTTTAATAAAATATAAGAAATGCATGTGGCACCTGTGCAAAATATTGATTTAATGATTTCCAAAATTTGTGCACAAACATTATTTCATGTAATATATTCACGAACCTCATTGCTATATACACTATACATTATATTAATTAAAATAAGCAAAAATTGGAAAGTTTCCATGACACAGCGTTTCCGGTTGGTGGTATAATAAAAAATTTCTTTCTCGCCGTTTTTCACAAACTTTAAATGCTGTAAAAAAGAATATTTTCAGGTAAATTTTTACATTTGCTATATTTACTATCAGTAATTTGGCCCTATTGTTGTTTATCTGCATACGTTAAGTTACAGAAGTCTTCTTTAAAAAAAAAAAAAGATGAAGAATCAAGTCATGATTTCTCTTTAGTCACTTTAGTCATTATTTTTACGTTACAATTTTTGATAAAATTGCTATACATTTTTTTCTTTCGATCATTAACATTTTACAGCGTATAATAAAATTAATTTTGTAATTTTGTTTGGAATATTGGCTAGTAAATTAGATTATTATATTATATGAGTTTGAGGAAAACTGTTTAATCGTTAATGTACAACTTTTTATGGAATTTCACCAAAGCTAAATAATGAAATTAATTCTAGATAATATTATAGCTTTTTATATATTAATCCGAAAATCATAGTATTTTTTTTTTGCCACTAAACTCATAAAACCTAGAATTTATATATTAAATAATGGATTCGTTTCTCTTAAAGTTGTTTGAATAAATTTCTTAATAAAACTTTTATGAATTGGTGATCCAGTGATTTGATTAATATGGTTTGTTGAATGTCATCTTGAGAACTTTTCATAAGTTCTAGACGTCTTTTATAAGCTATTTATAGTTTGTTTTTTTTTATTAGTTGTTTTGTTGCCGCTTAATTCTAGATTGGTGAATGATGATCACCAATTTTTAGAATATATTTTTATTTTTCCGTGGGATAATCTAGAACTATTTACATGTGCATTATGTTTTTATTTCCAATTTAATAATGTTTAAAATTACTTCTAGTAGAGAAATAATATATATTTTAATGAACCTAACATTTTTTTAATGTTGCAAATTTCAATGTATAGCAGAACAATTATGAAAGAGCCTTTGTTTTCAATTCAATAAAAGGATGGATACACAAAGAGTTCATAGTTTAAAAAACAACTATAATTGAAATATATATATCATGAATTGAAGAATAAGTCTGCTGCGATATGAGAAAAAAAAGAATAGAAAAATAGATATATAGAAATATATATATTAGGGTGGTTCGTTTCCCAAAAGTTTCGAATTTTCTAGCTCCAAAAGCATTTTTAGATGTGACTGCACCTAAAACGACAATATTTAATGTTTTGGTCCGAATTTTTTAAGTTTTAGCCACGGTCCAGTTGAACTAGTGATTTTGAGTGTTTGTGTTTTTTCATCTTCTAAGTTCCATAATTTTTAAAAGGATTTATGAAACTTCGAAACTTTTTTTATTTCATTCGCAAGATTAAATTCTGAAACTTTTTTATATGGAAGTCAGTCCGGTCAAATCCTTAGATCTTGATATATACGGGTTCAAAGACGAGAAATGCCGAAAATCGATGATTTTTTCAAAAATTTATCTTTTTTACATCTTTTAAGCCTCATAACTTTTTAATGGGTTTTGAATGGGTTTACAAAACTTATATATTTTTTGTTATTCTCAGGATTAAATTGCGAAACTTTATTGTATAGAAATCAACCCGGTAAATCTTCTAAATATTGAGATAAAAATTCGGGAATAAAATAAAAAAAAGTCAAAAATCTAAGTCATAAAACACTTTTTGAAGGGTATGAATCAAATTGTACAAATTATTTTAGGAAATTGAATAAAATGAAGAAAAATAATAAAATTGGTTTTCTCAAATGTTTATTGGTTAGTGCAACCGGGCCCCAAAGTTGACAAAAATGCACATTTTCTTTTCTGCCTTGATGGTAAAAAACTTTGACCACTCTGAGGCACTGTAATATATGGTCGTATTTTAAGACCATTACAGTGGTAAAAACTTGTTACCATTAAGGCAGAAAATATGTATTTTGAAATTTTCTGTTATATTTTTTTTTCTTTTTGTCGCCAATTCGCCGTACAAAAGAAGTCCTAAGAAATGTTTTGACCCCAATCTTGTCAACTTTGAGGCCCGGTAGTACTAACCAAAAATCATTTGAGAAATCCAATTTTATTATTTTTCCTACTTTCTTTCAATTTCCTAAAATAATCTGTACAGTTCGATTCATACCTTTCAAAAATAGTATATTTATATATTTTTTGGACCACCCTAATATATATATTCATAGAAGTTTCTATATTATTATTTGTTTTGGTTTAACATTAAATACACATTCACCATTTTACCTCTATCGAAATCGATAGGTGTATTATTTTATTGAATAGAAAGTCAATACAAAAAAGTTTATACATAATTTAAATAAATTTGCAAAAATTCAATTGCAGGTGTTTTCAATGCATGCAATCAACGCTAAAAGTAAAGCTATATTACAATTTACTTAACTAAAAATTATTATGTGTGAATTGATTGGGAAAACTGTATTTCGATACGAGCAATATAGATTTGAAATGTTACATTTAAAAACGTTATCATCGCAATTCTATATGCAAAACCATAGAGTATTTAAATTTTATATAAAAGCTTATATATAGCTTATATATACAAATACATATAGAATAAAATTTGCATTATGCATACATATTTATTATTCTGTCACTATCATCATCAATTCATCTTTAATGCTATGAAGAAATATTAAATTGACTTTCAATTTCATTATATAGTCGTTATTGTGAAGCAACGCACGTAAGCAGTATTGAATGCTTCTTCTTTTTTTTTTTCATCGTTTCATCGATATAAATATTATTCTTTTATTTATTTATATTTTTTTTAAGAATTGAAACATTATATGGGGCACAATAAGCAAGTTATTTGAATTGGAAAAATAATAAATAAAGTAGATTTTAATGATACAAATTTCCATATAATAAGTCCATATCGTTTTGCATTGACTCCAAATTCAGTCAGCCAATTTTAATACGTCGTTTAGAATATGGATTGCATATATGATATGTTCTTACCTTACAATAAAAGCAAAATACAATCATCAACGGTGATGCTAGAATGCTGGTAAATTCATTTTAAACTTTACCACAAATACAATTCAAATTTGTTTAGTTATGCCTTAGAATTTTATTATACAATTTCTTTTTTTTTTAATTCTCCTTCATACATTGTTCCGAAACCCTTGTGCTTGATTGTCATTGAGTCATTCTAACGTCTATAATTATGAAAAAATCATATTCTTTTAAAAAGGTTGAAGTGAACGAACATATATCTACAACTTATATCTGCTTAGTGAACTATAAAAATATAAATTCAAAATCATATGCCATAATGATACTGCATTGATGCAAAAAAAAAATTTATAACAAACTACAAAACAGAAAGCTTGCGTTTTACTCTAAAATTTATTATTATTATTTTCTCTCAATTTTCTTCTTTCTTTTCTTTTATCATTGCATAATTTATAATACTTTTTGTTCATGTTTTAATTTTTGTTTTGTATTAATAAAAATACCTAAATAATATATAGCACACAGGTAATAACCGGTAGCTAAGCATTAAAATACGTTGGGGGAGATGGAGAGAACTATATACAATCCAACCACATCATTGTATGCCAGAAAATTGTTTAGTTTTTTTTTCTTTCTTTTCTTTTCATGAAAAAAAAAGTTTTTTATGCTTTCTGTTTTGTTGTTTAATGCGCAACAAAATAATATTAATAATAATAATAACAAAAGGAACCATAATATTAATAATATTTAATTATTTATTTGGGGTTCGCAAGGAATTGAATTAAATCCTATTTTATTGGTGAAATTATTTATGCTAACCAAAAAATATAATCAAAACTTTTATCATGGAACGGATCCTATTGAACATTTAAATTCATTTATTTGTTTAATTAATTTTCGAAAATTATTAAGCACCTTAAAGTATACTTTCGAATGTATTTCTCTTATACATTCGATATCTACTAGTATGTATAGTAACTAGGTGTTACATTGAAATACTTTTATATACTTGGTAGGTATACTTTGCATAGTATAAAAAACGAAAAACGATTTTTATAAGACTTTTCCTTTAATTTTTCTTTTACTTTTTTTTTTATTAGATTTCGCGTTTTCTTTTTATTTCAGATTTTTAGTTCATGTCTTTGGGTTTTTTTCAGTTTTTTTTTACCTGCTGTGGAATTTCAACACACGATCGGTAGATTATGATTATTCGGCTATCTCATCCATCCAAAGACACCAGTTTAAATACATACAACATACATATATTGTAGACATAAAAGTATACATTTTTGAATTAGTATACTTACTCTCCAATATATAACTCGAACTTAAATTAAATTCAATTTTTTTTTGATATGATAGTTTTTTTTTTCTTTTTTTAAAAAATATTACTGTCATCGGTAGATATACTAAAAATATATAGTGTCATTTATACTAAAAACATTGCTTCTTCAAAAAAAAAAAACAAAAAGCGAAAGAACAATTTCATTATCAAAAGATATATAATGCTGTTTTAAGCGTAGCGTCATAGATTATGTAACTAATATTCGTTCATTAAAATTGGTCCACAGAATGTAGATTTATCTATCCATACAGGTAGAACAGGTAGATATGGGGCTACTCCCTCTCCAGTCTCCACGATATTGAAAAAAAATACATTCTTCTATTTTCGCCAAAAAAGTATGTTTTTTTAGTTTTAAGAAAATTACCATAACTTGATTTCCAAAATGCATACAGCACGAAATAGTAACTATTTCAAGTTTTCGAAAATACGATTTTTACTGTTTATTTCTAAAAAAAGAAAAAAAAATGGTCAAGTTTGTGTGTTACTTTTTCAAATTTACAACACCACCCCACCTCCTCCAGAAAAAAGCATACCTATAATATGCTTATATCGCAAAAAAAGAAGAAACGATAAATCTATTAAATTAAATGAAAGTAGCAGATTTTCAAAAAAAAAAAAACGATTTAAAAATATTCCTTGTCATCAAAATGTCTGCAGATATATAAGTAATCCTTCTTTATAAAGCTCTGATAAAATTAACAGCTGTATAGGATGCTTTTTTATTTGCTACTTGTTTTAAATACAAATAAAAAAGATATTTCTTTTGAAGGTATATTGAATTTGTTTATGCATCTTTGAGTGCATATTAAAAAAAAAAGAAAAAATTTAATGAATAATTGAACACTTTATTAGCGCAGCATTAAACATAATATCTTCAAAGCAAAAAATATAGAAATAATATTTGCTTTCATCTGTGCGCACATTCACCTTTAGAAAGTAATAAGCATATTAAAGTAAATTTACAAAATATCAAACGGTATAGGAGGTAAATTTATCAAACAGGTAAGTTAAGTCTCTCAAGATTTTATATGCTTGATTAGATAGAATATTTTTTCTTTATAATGATGTTAAATTGCTCGCATTTCATACAATCTGGGGCAATGAATTTTTTATGACAACCAATTACATTGTCCATTAATTTTTATGGTGTTTTCTCATTAGTAAAACCATAAAAGAGGTGATTCTTGGTATCTGGCTTGTTCAAATTGTATCGTTCAGAAATGTTGGGTAAAAGAAAAGTTGCAAATATAACAAGGATATTTTTTGTTTATTGGTTTGTCTACATAAAACTTGTTTTCAAGATCTGTGCAATATAATCGTATGAAAATATTGATGCTTCTAGAAGTATATGTAATTATAATTGATGGTGAGAGTCAGACACCCTACACCCTAGTAAAGAATGTAGATTAGATCATATGAAATTATTCACTAAGGGGCTGTCCATAAAGGACGTTACGTTTTAGGGGGGAGGGAGGTCTGGCAAAATGTGACCATTTGTGACAGGGGGAGGGGGGTCTCGTGAAAATGTGACGTCCGAAATTCATTATCTTTGCATTTTGTTTTACCTCGTTAACTCTTTGAAGAATTGCCCAGCTTTAAGTTTTGAAACGTGCCCAATGCGGAGAGCGGAATAATAAATAGAACATACAATTATGTTTTTTACATGAACATTTATTTTTAAATTCACTATTTTAACTATTTTAAAATTTAACTTTTTTAAAAAAAAATGTTGCTCAAATTTTTCTAAATTTGAATGTAGTTTTTGTTTTATGTTTTTTTTTGTGATGTTCAAACGTTTTTATAGCAATTATTTTTATTTTATCAAAAATACATATTTAATATTTGGAATTTTAAGTTTGTGACGTGACATCGGGGAGGGAGTGGGGGTACGTACTGATGTGACCATTTGTGACAGGGGGAGGGGGGTGTCTAAAATCAACCAAAAAAGCGTGACGTCCTTTATGGACAGCCCCTAAATAATAATGAAAAGAAATCCCGAAAAAATTTACCGCATTAGAAATTAAATTGTTTGCAACTGATGTAAGATTTAAATTTAGAAATCTGTAAGGTACATTATCTTCTTCCCATATATTTAATAATTTATTTAAATAGGTCTAACAACATTGCATTACAAATGTGTTAACATCGTGACTATGAAAGAATGCTCAATGGGAATTGTACTAAGTGTATTGTGCATAATTCAAATAGCTATAATGAAATTTAATCTGAATATGTTTATCTAAAATATATACTATGTATTCTAAGTCTAGCCCATATATACTCATCAATTGTATATGCAAATAATAAATAGCAAATATATGCAGTGCAGTCAAATCTAGATTTTGATAAGAAACAAATATTGAACTCAACTATATGTATGTAGTATTGTGAAAGAAAAAAAAACGAACAAAAAAAATAAGAGTAAAAGAAAAACGGAAGTTTAACAATGAGAGGAAATGGATGTCTGTTGCTTTTCTATTCTACAAAAATAGTCGCTAGTCGAGTCGTGCACTACCTTTACTTTATATATTATATTTAAATTTATGCAAATCATTGTATGTATGCAGTTAGGTTTACTGGCACCCAAAAAAAACACACACACAAAAGGGAAAAAAATGTGTGTTCTCTTTTATGAACGTGCGCAACATTTTATAAAAGATAAGAATTTTCTTTTTTACGGTTTCTATTTTATCTATCGTTTATGATATAATATTTTAAAAGGATTGTGTGGTACAAAAATACATATTTAATATAAAATCCTTTAAGATTTATATACTTATACTTACATCTATTCTGCTTATACAATTGAACAACTTGGCTGGGAATTGTATGGTGTGATGAGAGGTTGTGGGTCGACATCGCGTACACCAATGTACACGTAGTACAGAAATTTTTATAGAAACTTGTTGATTTTTCAATCTGCTCTCTGTGTTGAGCGCGCCTTTGTTATAGAAAAACTTTTAAAAAGGTTGAAACAGATAAGCAAATGTAAAATATTTTCCACTTCCATATTATTATTTTTGCTCTCTGCACTGTACTAGTTGTGTACTTAGTATCTGTATTTCATCGTACAAAGCAGAAAAATTTCTTTTACAATCTCATATAACCGCAGAGCCGGATAAAGGCATATACTCCAAGCACTCGGCTGAGTACGGCGAAAGCAAAATATGGTTTATCAAAACCAATGAGTTTTTTGACTTTGATAAATATGAGGGCGAATAAAAACAAAAGGCAACCAAAAGAAAATAATACCTTATAAGTAACACTAAACTAATTACATATTACACTTTTTCCAATTTCATATATTTAATTAATAGGTACCTATTTTTGATAATAAAACTATTTTCTTTTTGAAAAATACAGAAATCCATTTAAATTTGGTTTTAAACGCTAATACGCTACCGTTTCCAATAACTTGTTCAAATTTTTACTAATAATGTTTCTTAAAATTATTTAAGTAATGCTAATTGATTTATATTCTCAAATTAAATTTAAATGAAATAGTGTTCAAAAAAGGGGCGACATTTTCCAATCTGGAGTACTCTTGATTTTAGGGTAGATCCGGCTCTGATAACCGCACCAATCGAAAAACTTAATATTCTAGATGTTTATATGTAATCGCATAGTCAGTACTATAATAAATACATTATCTTTTCGATTTCAAAAATTCAGTGAACTGTAACTACAAAATATATATATTTAAATAATCTCCTTGTAAAATAAATCGTATAATATTATATTTTGTAAAGGGAAAAAGAAGATAGACGAATGTTACATGTTAACATTTAATAATTTATATAGAATTGAGATATAGATCTTTTAACGGTTTTCACCAATACGGCTTTTAATTTCTCTAATGGTAAACATTCCGATGCTCGTATTATACATATACTATAGGTATTTTGTAAGCGCATAATAATCTATATGTAACCTTCGTGCAACCTGTTGTGAATGAAGCTTAAGTTTTAATACAAAAATATTTCGATATAGGATCAATGATCATGCCGGTTAGGATGAGAGTATACTGAATTTAAGAGATAATTTGAAATTGAAAACAAGTAACTTGATATATCTAGATGTAAATAATACTGCATAAAGTATGTGAGCAGGTATATTATAAACAGTAGAGTCAATGATTATATTCGTTTGGTTAAAATTAAAACAACTATTGACTAAGTATATAATCAATATCTCTTTTATTGTTTTTTTCAATACAGCGCAATCCCGTTACTCGTAGTGTATGTTATTGAAATCATTATTAAATTTTTATGTGTACATAAAAAAAATTGAATACTAAAACCAAATTAATGCAATTTCACTACTTCTTATGAATCTCACTTAAAAATTAAAAAATATTTTGAAAAATGAATGGAATTATTCCGAGACAAATTTGAATTTTAAATTTAAAAAAAGTCCAGTATTTTAAAAGAACACATGCTTCGCATAGCAAAAGAAGAAAAACAAAAAGAAAAAGAAAAGCTAATTTTTTACTTAGCTTTAAGTTGGAAGTTTAGTCTGTAAGACTGTAAGCCACCTTAGTCGCGTTTTTTTTTATTTGTAAGGGGCTTAGCTTTAAGTTTAAATCTAATAAAGAAAAAAAATGTTAACCTTTAATGTTAGTATTTATAAAATAAACACGTTTGCTGATATTTTAATGTAACAATAGACTTTCCGCGTAACTATATACAAATTTATTACAATAATACTCTGCTAATTTCTTATTATTTATACAAGAAAACATCATGTTCATTATGAAATTTTATGGATGGGCGCACATTGCTATTCATTCATTTAACGTTATCATTTTATTATATGTTCCGACATTCTACCTTTCAGTACTCCCACCTAACCAAACGGTAAAATTAGATAACATTTAATACCCGTACACACAATATAAATTTATACAACAGTTTCCTAGTATTCATGTTTCTATATTATTATTAATTAAAAGCAACGTATAATACACATATTTCTTTTTATAACGACACCAAGCCTCAAGCAGTATATTAAAACCCAAGCTAATTATTTAAACGCACGTCTTTCGTTTATGAGGGATGGGAAGCGAAAAAAAAAACAAAGAAAAAAGAAAACAAAAAACAAAAAGTGAAAATAAACTATGGAATAAAGGAATAAATAAAGGCTTGTGGATAACAATATATATTTCATGTAATTGCAGAAGTTGTAAATCAACACATTGTGTCTTTTCAGTATTTTAACACTTCATCCAGCATTAAAGAGTTTATTCACAGTTTTTCTTCTTTTTTCTTCTTTTTTTTTGAACTTCAAACAATATCATCTAAAAGAGTGAAGTTTTACTTAATATTAATAATTCTTTTAAATGTTATTCAACTATTTTCTCTGAAAATGTATGTTCTGCAAGGTGAGTAAAAGGTACATTTCTTTCTAATTATTCGAAAAATGTTTTCTTCATTAAAAAAAAAAACAAAAAAAAAAAAATAGCCTAATTAATTGAATGAATCTTTTTCGTATTAGGGCTATTGTGAAAAGAATGCAAATTACAAAATAAAATAAATTCTAAAGTTTTACTATTAAATAAATAAATTAATTTATCGCATTTTTTTGTTTAGAAATAGTTTTTCGGACGATTTTTAATGTAAATGTAGAAATATAAGTTTGTAAAGAAATTTTCTATTTAAAAGCATAAACTTATATGAATGAAGTTAATCAAGTCAAATTTACAAGTTATGTAATTACTTTTATCTAGTTTGAACTATTTTGCATACACAGAGACCATCAGATTTATTTCTTATATGTAAATATGTACAGAGATATATAGACTATTGGAAAGGTGAGTAGATTTAATATTAAAATGTGTAACTTTTGACTTGTCGTCTATCGATAGAATATATATTTTGCAATAACATTGACAAAATATATTATGTCTGGATTAACATGAGAATTGATAATAATTTACAATCAACACTTTAATAATATAGTGCTAGAGGTTTACAAGTTTAATTTAATGCTTAAAGGTTTAAGGTTTAAAAATCACTTTAACCAATTTATCTTTTCTTAATTTATTATTATTACTATTACTATTATTATTATTATTATTATTACTATTATTATTATTATTATTATATGATATGTTTTGTGCATGTTATATACAAATTATGAATACACCGATCTTTAATTCGGAAATGCAGATCTGAATTATGAATATAATAATAAATGATTTAATAGCATTGTTTAATGTGAAACTGGTGAAGGTAGATGTTAAAATGACGACGTGCACAAGGATATTCAGCTGCTATATCAAAGTATTTACAATTAGTAACATTAAAATGAACATGTTGGAGAATATTAGTAAATTTTATGAAATATAACATAGTGGTTATTAAATTAGCTTCGGCGGTTATACAAGAGAATATTCATTGCTAATTTTCAATAGCATAATATTTTGTATAGTAACATTCGTTGCTATAGCACAGAATATTTTAAAGCAAGATAACGTACATACATAGAATCGAGTATATACTTTAGAAAATACCACAACTAAGTATAGATTATAATATAATAAGATATATATGTAGGTATAATATAAACCTTAAACAAATACTGTATGTATTATTGCTCGATGTTTATGCATTAATTTCATTGCTCAAAAGCTCTCTACACTGAGTATTAAGTACACTTACTTTGCTACGTTTCCACTATTCAGCTGTAGAACATTATTTTAAAAGCATTTTATCTAGTTTTCCCGTTAACGTGAAACAAGAATCGATTTCTGAACATTTCTAGTTTGTTTCGATCTTAATATTACATTCTACAATATATTTTTTAAGCTATTCAACTTTTTTTAAATGATAAAGCTTGATTCTAGAAATATTTAGCAATATTAAATAATTGTTTATTATAAATTAAAATTTAATTCAGTTTTTGCTTTAGCAGTACTCAAACAAAAGAAATTCTTTTGGGACTTTAGCATTTCTTTCGGAAACATTGCTTTCCTTTCAAGACTTTAACCAAAATGTTTCGGGCTGATGGAAACATCTATTTAATTGTTAATTATTATAATACAATTACCGCAGGTACAATTACATTAATGTAATATACATCAACACGTAGAATATATAGAATATAATATTCCGCAGAGAGATAATAAACGAAGTAATATTTAATATTTTTATTATTTAATTTAATATTATCTGTGCTGTGTACTTACTTTATTTATAACAATGAATAAATGAATAAAAGTACAAAATATGAAATAATTTAATCATAATTCATAAGACCCGATTCATTTTATACTCAACAATGCGTGTTGTAACTGTATTGTTAATGAGATTCAATGGAAATACATATTTTATATGTACCCTCGGCAATGTATCATCATAATCATCATTATCGTTATTTTATATCATTGAGTGATATTTTTCAATCAACGTACAAGTGTATTAAATAAATACTTACATATCAACTTGTTAAAAAATAAAATGGAAAAATTTAAATCAGGATTTTGAAATATAATAATCTAATATAAATATACTTACATATTTTATTTGCGAATATTAATATAATGAAGGAATATTAATATTCGATTCTGGGAATTATATTTTCTCTCAATATTATTTATTAGAAATTATACCATCCATATACTGAATAATAATATAATAAAAAAAGTAGTCAGTGATACAGTTGATAATATAATAGTAGGGACCAATACTTTAAAAAAAAAATTATCGCAAAAAGGCTAGATACCCTTTTAAGTAGATTCCAAATATAATGGTAAAATAAGGTAGATACCCAGGAGGTTTGTGTATTGACCTAAAAGAATCGCTTTAATGTGAAAAATAATTTCATACATGGTATACATCTGAAATCTGTAATTCTGAACAATAAAATGTATTTTGAAATTAATTTAAATATTTACATTTTAATAATTTTGATAATATTATAGTTGCTTTCGTTTTTCAGTAAATTATTAAATTTGGTAAAACTTTTAGAACGATATTTTCGAAAAACGAAAAGACACTGAACACGCTTTAGTAAATTTTTCAGTAAATTTATTTTTGCATAAACATCTTAGAATTTTGTTCCAAAAATTAAAAAAGTGCTGAAGTAGTTTATTCATTTATTTAACAAAATTCTAAAATGTTTATGCAAAAACATGTTTGTTTACATGAAATTTACTAAAATATGTCGGACATATACATTTTTTATAGTTTTACACTGTAAACCAGTGTAAGCGTGTTGTTTTCAAAAGTTTTGTTTTAAAAAAATTATTAAATTTACTGATTTACTGAAATATGAAAGCGATTATTATGGATATATAAATATTTTAAACTAAAATAAAAATATATAGTGAATTACTTATATTTGCTTACTTTTATAGTGTCAACTTAACCCCTCAAAAATATCTATTTGGTGAATAAAATAAGAAAACCAAAATTTGTGCTCCATCGCAAAATCGATGAAGTTTTGATATTTTGAGTTTTGAAAAAAACGACACGAAGAACACTAACCAAAAAAAAACCAAAAACTCTGATAACTTAGTAAGTTGTGAAGTTGTGAAGATATGATTTTCGGCGAATAACAATAATCTTGTAAATAATGCATTTGAATCTATAAATTCGACGGCTGTGCTGAAAAAAATAATACTATTGAATTAACATACCTGTTTTTTTTTTTATAAACTACTTATGTTTAAAACTAGTGTAAAACTATAAACAATGTATATGTCTGGCATATTTTTTTTGCTGATTGGGAATAATTGACTTTTCTATAACGGTTATAATGAATAAACCTAAAACTAGCATATCGTTCTTTTGAGTTTTTGTTTTTTTATATGGGTTCAAATCTTTAAAAAAATATCCAAAAATTCCTGAGGACATTTAATTAAACTAATATTAAAAACTCATTATATATTACGATATTCAATATTCAATATAATATAATCTGAAATCGCTTTGTAATTTAATTTCTTATTGTAGCTTCTTTAAAACTCGCTGGAGACATTAAAAATCTTAATACTTATGTATTCTCTGTATTTAATTGAAACCTCTTTCTTGTTCATTTTTAAAATATCTACATCAAATATTATGCCGCTAGCCTCAATATGTTGCAAGCTAAAACTAATATCCTGCAAATATATATTATAAATTTATAACATTTTGTATCTTATATTGGCAATATTTCTGTTATGCTTACTGATTTTGACATGTCACTAATATACAATATACAATATACACAAACATATACAATATATATGTGAGACCTTTCTATTCTTCCATACTGCACAGTACTGTTTCTGTACTATTTACGTATAAATATTAATGCATGTAGAAATAGTGGGTCTGGGTACCTACGACTATGTTTATGTACAATTGAACCATATTTATTTGGAGAAAAGCTAACCTATATTAAATATGTAGCAAAATATACTCTTATGTATGTATGTCTCTAGGTGCTGCGATATATAATAGGCCAGCCATGGAAAATTTAATAAATTTTGTGTCAACCGAACCATATCCATTCAATTCAGTTTATTTTATGTATAACCCGATATAGGTAGCTGGTAGGTACACATACAATTTATTATATTGTGTACAAGTACAATATATATACACTTTATACTGACTTGACTGACTCTGATTGACTGATACATAATATAAAAATAAAAATAAAAATTATAACAAAAAAGAAAGAGGGCTAAGTACAGTTTTTCAATATCCGACATCGGGCGGTAAACAATAATGTAGTGTTTGTGTAAATAAAATTTAGATTACATAGTTCTATGTATATACTTTTAGTAAATAACATTAACACTGGTCGTATGCCTTAGTCATAGTCACCCTTTCTCATCATCTTTCTTATCTTTGCTCTTGTTACACATGTACAGCCCAAGGCAAATAAACATATTCATGTTATAAAAGCAATAATAACAAAAAAAAATAAAAAAATACAGCATAGAAAATTTCAAGAAATAGTTATAATATATGTATAATATCTTTGCTACTTTTCATGTTATATTGGGACTATTAGAATCAAAAGACGTTTATTCCATTTGCGCTGGCAGGCGATTTTGATCCTAATTGTATAGAGCGTATGGTGCAAAATCGCTTGTCAACGCAAATGGAATAAACGTCTTTTGATTCTAATAGTCTCATATGACAGTATGCTCTTCTCCACATAAAATCAAACTATAACCTAAATTGATATAAAATTATACAAAGAATTGCTAGACTTTTATGTTTAGAAAAAAATTACGACAATATTATAATTTGTGATTTTTCATGGAAAATAATAATAATAAAAAAAAGGAGTAAAGGAGGATTATATTAATTGAGTTTCTTTTTATTTATAAGAATAACGGTATATTTACATATTACATATAAATGGATTTAATCAAATTTCATTCAAAAAACATTTTTACATTGCCATTGCCAACCAATCCAAAGTATAGATAAAGTAGTCGAAATAAAATGAGATAAAGAGAAAGAAAAAAGCATCTTATTTAATCTTTCTTATCCAAATTAAACTTTTAAATATATCTATAGCTACACTGTTCATAAAAGTTCGGTATATGTTTGTTATTATTATTTGTTTTTTTTTTTTCAAATATTTTTGTTAATCGGTTTTATTTAATAGAACATTATAAATGTATAGCATTTAATTAACACGGCGCTCACATGGATAATATTTTATAGCTTCAGGAATTAAGCCTCTAGTAGATATTTTATTAATTACGTTTATCATTTACGACACGGTTAAAAATGTTAAAAATGTTATAAATGTTCAGACATAAACCATAATCTTAATATTCAATCGAAAAAAAAGAACACTTAGGGTATAAAATAAACCACTTAATGAGTATGATATATGATGATATATAAAAAGATATTTCTTAATCCGATGTATTTAGTTTAATACAAAAAAAAACCTTTTCATGAGTTTCAGTATTGTCTATAATACAGGAAATTATTCCATAATTGCTAAATATCATAAATAACAAGTTACCAGAGGATTTGTACATAACTTTTAGCTTCATTTATCTTCAGAATCTTTCCAAATGACCAAAGAGGTGGATATTTTTCAAAAATGAAACAAAAGTCGAACGGCTGCTGTTCTGATTTTTGCGTCGAATTTTCAAGTATTTTCGATAAAATAGTATCTAATTTTAAAAAGGAAAATTTAAATTCTCAGATGATCATATCTGGTTTATTAAGATTATTAAAAACTATTAATTTTAAATCTTTATGAAAAAATTATTTTAACTTTCAACAAGTGATTTTTTTTAACTGCATAGAACAGGAATTCCCAATCTATGGTCCACAATTACATCCATCATATTAATGTTTTTTTTTATGACTTTACTTGCTTCTATTACTTTTTTTTATGGGTCCACGAAATATTTTATTTATTTTTTAGGGGTCCACCACGTCCTAAAGTTTGGCAACCACTGTGCAAAATAAAAAAAAAAAAAAATTTCTAATAAAATATAAATTGTAAATAGATAAAATTATGTTTGACTGTCGGTGATATGTAATAATTACAAACTGGGTAAATTAGAAAAAGTAAGACAATATTTTGGTGTATCGAGAAAAATCCGCACTGTTTGCAAATCGTACGTTAGACATCAAGGTAAAGTAATTTATTGACACTGTGGTATATGGGATTGGTTAATTAGTTAGTTACCTTTTTTTTAACTCTCAAGTCACTTTCCTTTCACTATAAAGAATATTTATTTAAATATTAATATATTAAAGTCGACACTTTTTATGTTCAATACTTTATAAAATTTATTAAAATTGAATTAAGGTTTATAATTATTTCATACACAAAAATCACTTAACTAATCAACCTTATTTCTCATGTGAGGAAGGTTTTTATAGTGTTCAAATACTTCCCTTTAATCCCTCCATAGATTTTACAAATAATATGTTTTTTTACAAACAACCAATTAAAACATTCAAGTCTATGTAAAAGAATTAAAACAAATTCAATAATGAATTTCTTATATACTTAAGAAATATCCTTTTTCATAACATAAATAATAT
>JAABKK020010008.1:13273-25667 GCA_011634745.2 Catotricha subobsoleta
AATGCTTTGTATAAACTTTCACACATGAATCATGTGATGTGATATGACGGTATAATTAGTACATTTATGGCAAAATATTAAGTTTACACCAGGTAACAGGATTTCGTAAATGTCAGTATACTAAATGTGCACTAGTTTAATATTATTTGATTTTAACACACCGATACACTCTTTTATGTTCGAAATGCTTGCAAACAAAAGGTTTAACATATTTATTTTTATTATATATTTAAGAATTTATAGTGTTTAACACAATCAATAGTTTAATAAGTTTATAAATTTGAGTTTCTATTATTGAAGAGAATTTCAAAATAATTATTCGCAAATATAATTGATAACAGAAAATCCGTTGCAGATATAACTTTATAATTGAAAACACATTATTCTTAATCTTGAATAAGTGATAATTAAAATTTTTGTTGCGTTACAAACTTTAAAACTTTTTCTATTTTGTTCAAAAAAAAAAAAGAAGAAAAATTTATTCAAATCTTATATCAAATTTTCAAGTTTAGAAAACAAACTCACGATAGTGTCGTTTATTATAATTATCGGGAAAACAAAATTTCAAAAACTTATGTTTCTTCAATATAGTTTGAGCATATTTGGTCATTGGTTTTTGTTAAACATAGGTATCAAAATGCAGAGAAATAGAACGATGTGAAACTTTTCGTATCGCATCATAAGTTTGTGAAGTTTATATTTGTTTTAAAGTAATATTTGATAGGATTAAACAATGCGAAACACCTTGATAATATCTTATAGAAATAAGGACACACTTACCGCAACAAAAACATTTATGGTGTTAAAAAATTAGCATACTCACTATAAATGTACAAGATGCACTACTGTTCAGAGTTTATGTTTATCTTGATTAAATATGTATTTGGGAAGGTGATGTTAATTTAAAATCATGGGAGATGAAGAAAATAACGATAAATAAACTATATAAGTATAAAGTTGTCAAAGATTTAATGGATGTTCTTGAAAATTTAATAGCTAACCAATCCGGATTATGTTTTCATATAAGATAAATAGGAGAGATTGAATATCTTTACAATCTCATATTTACTTAAAATTACCTCTTCAAATAAACAATTTAAATCTTTCTTATGTTAAAGTTTATTTTCTTTGATGTTAATAAAGGTTTTCGGATTGATTTTTTTTCATTTTTTTTTTCTGATTATTTTGATGTGCTGAAATTCTTTTTATTTCGAATAAATGCTTCACATAAAGGTTTTTAATCATTCATTTTCCTTTAAAAATTTCGAAAATTTTACATAAATTTAAATATATTTCAAAATATATAATAATGTCAGTTGCTGAAAAATTTACTATATATGTAATTGTATCTCACAATAATGTAATATGTTTAAACAAAATACTTAATGAATAAATTGAATTGAATATCTTGAATGAAATGTTTATAAATAATGAATTTCCATTCTTGTTGTGTGGTTACCGAAAAAATATTGTTATATTTAAGTGTTTAAGAAAATAAAATACAAATATGTATAGCGCTCACTCAATACGAGGTTTTTCAAAGAATCAAAAAACGTTGAGGATGCTCATGTCGCAATATTTTATTTTTAAGCATTATTCTACTTCAGTTTTTTCGTATTTTCTTTTTGCATTAATACACACTCGAATTTATGTACACTCTTAGGAAATTTTTAATAAAAATTGATCATCCAACAAAGTGAACGAAGTAAAATAAAATAAAATAATAAAATATTAATGTCTTTCATTTAAAATTTTACTTTTTGTACATGCTTCAATTCTTTCTATAGTTATAAAGAAGTAGAAATAATCATTTTAATTATTAGAAATTGAAATTTACTTCACTTAATAAGTTATATAATTATGTATATTTTCTTTGTTAAAATAACAGAAAGTGAAATAGTTGCTTTCTTCAAGCCAAATTTTGGTTTTTTTTTTTAATCAAATTGTTTTTCACTACATTGTTCAAAGTAAAATCAAGGTAGAAAAAATAAAAACAAATAAATGGGTGTGTGTTTTTCGACTTATTTAAATTCTTCCTGTTGTAATTTAGAATTAAAAAAAAAACAGATATTTTGCTTTCTTCTACTTTGTTAAACAATATTAATAAATTAATTCGATAGGGATAAATTAAATTAAATTACATTTAACCTTTTCCAATACAATGTTGTAATTTGGTTCGGCTAAACATTTTTTAAGAGTGTATAGGCTCTTACAAATAATAACCGTGGGCAAGTAATTTTTGTTAAGCATATTTAAAGTAGATTTACATTTAATCTATATCAAAATCTTTTCGTTTCCCTTTTCTTTCTATTATCCATTTTGTAAATTAAATTAGAAAAAAAAAGACTAATAAATCTGATATCGAATAATTTTTGCCCAAAAATAGATTCTATCTTTCCAAGGTAACAGTTCTAATAACAAATAACCATTAATTATTCTACAAATTTGTATTTTGTAAAATATTTTTATTCTCATATTCTGTATTTCAGTGTTATTGCCTCCAAAAAAAATCCTAGCTTCAACCATTGTTTTTATAAAAGTCAAACAATTAAATTTTAAAATCTAAAAGATATTTTCTGTCTTAATTAAATGTGATGTGGTACGTGAAACATTTTATTCTCACAATTACCAGAAAAAGTGAGATGAAAAAACTTTAATGATTAACGTACAATTAAAGCACTTCAAGAGAGAATGCTGTGCCCTGTTTAGTTGTTATATGAAAGTAAAAGCAAATAAACAATGATATAATGAAAACTTGAAATTACCAAATCAGTGAGAACTTTTTCAGTTTTACTGTGAACTCGTTTAATGAGGGTGAAATCTACGTAGATTCATTTTCAAGAGATAGGATATGTCGCTACTTCCACCTACTTTACCAACAAATAAATTTCTATAACTTCACAGTTCTGTCTGTATACAATGACAATTTGCTTGAACTTTTTTTATTACACAAGCTTGTCTCTTATGTTTATTTATTTGTAATTCCGTTTATAGGAAAGTTTCAAAACACGATAAAAGAAATACAAAAAAAAGACTATGTTTTGTATGCAAACATGTTACTTACTTTTTCCATTGGCACAAAATAATTGTTAGCATTTTTAGAGTGAGATGGATTTTGTGTAGCGCCCGCCCTATTTTTATCTATAAAGCCTTTATTTCGGTGTTGATGTTGACGCCGTCGTGTATTTTTGTCACGTAACTCAACTTCAAGACGCAGAACCGCATTGTTGTCAGGTAGATTTATGTTAAGATTATTGCTACCACTGCCACTTCCATTGCCACCGTGTTGGATATTTGTTGGATATGGTGTAGGTGGTAAGTACAGGTCATTGTTTTCAAGTCCTGACATTGAACGATTATTCAACGTTCATAAAATGTGAAAAAATTAAATTGTTTAAATGGTAAATAGTATGAGAGAACCGAAAGTTTAGTTAGTGTTACTTACTGCTGTTATTTAGAATATCTCTTTCAAAATTGGCTGTCGGCACAACTATGCAAAACACAACACCAGGCATATTATTTTTTCACTTTAATTGTATATTAATATCGACAATGTAATAACTCTTCTTTAAATTCAGGCGTACACAGTATCAATATTTACTTTAAAAAAATGAAAATAAGAAAAAAACTGTCATGGATATTCAAAATTAAACTAATTAATTTAATTAATTGTATTTTATGTTATAGTTAAGTACTTATTGAGTTTTATTCATCGTTTTTTTAGGGTTAATTTTTACAGACTTTTAAAAAACAAACCAATCGCTGATGTACGCATTTATAATTGTAATGAACTTCTGTTCCTATAAATATGTAACTACATATATTTATCATTTTAAACTACTTACGTCTACGCCTATTTTTCACACAATTATATTATAATATGCTTTAAAAAATGAAATTTCTATTGTTGTTTACGGTCGATATATTGTGTGGTACCGCAAGTATGCAAACAGATTAGGAGAAAATTATTAGTAAAAAAATATCAATTAACACCCTCACTTATATTTAACGGTTGATTGTCGTTCGGCGGTTAGTATGCGGATAAGTACATCAAATTTACATTGTCGTGAATAATGAGTATATAATATCTAGTATAAAATCTATACGAATAATAAGTGGAGGAAGTCTGTTAATTGAATATAATGTTAAATGTAAAATATTCACCACATATGGCATTTATTAGACATATGTGTTTTTCTTATGCCGAGGTTCACTAATATAACGATATTTTGCTCATGCTTTAATGAATCTTAAACTGAATGAAAAGTTTGATTTGAATTAATTGGCCACTGGAAAAGAATTCTAGTATTTGAATAATCGCTATCCAGATATAAAAAACTAAAAACTATCTTACATCAAAGTGCGATTCAAAATTTGGATGAAACTTTTATGGTAGGCTCTAGGTGTATCTATAGATTTTAAATTACATTGATACCACAACTTGACTAGTTGTCTTTACAAATCTGTTAGATCGATGAGCCATGGTTGTTTCAAGAGTAAATAAATAATTGAATTAGAAATATCATATCGCCTTTACCATGGAATCATGATAAATTATTTTATCTCCTAATGCAAAAGTTTAATTTCATGTATTTATCTATATATTTTTCATTTATTTAATTTCTCCGGATATTACGTAATTACTTTTTAAAATCTTTACCCATCCGATTTTTCATTAACTTTTCAAAAATCATCTTAAATTGTATTTTATATGAGATAACAAAAGCTCTCTACGAAAATACAAAAGTATATCATAATTGAATTCAAGTACTACTCCACCTGCTATGCAACCTGTTAGCTGAAATTTATCTGTTCGCTCTGATATAAGTACAGTATAAGTCGTCTAAGTGGACCATCAAAATATTTTTTAATAGTGGTGTGAATAAAGGGCAATTATTTTGAGATTTTATTTTCCAATTTTTTTTTTGCGATTCTTACACAAGGATCGCTTTGATAAAATTATCTCTAAGTAGACCGGTCCATCATTTGTCCGCGACGGCTAGTGGTCCACTTAGACGACTTATACTGTACTTACCTACTCATCACTCATATTGTGTATATCTGGACAATACTTTCCTTACGGCGCATTACATACTCAATTATACAGTCGGTGGAATGATTATTTTTTTTTAATAGAGCTCCATCACCTTACGGACTACGACAAGAGCATATTAATTTCAGTGCTAAATGCAATTATGTAATATATAAGCGTGCACAATTTATGAAATCGGTGGGATGGGAAATAGCATGTTCAGCCCTTTCTTGAAAATAGTTGTAGAGTAGAAAGTAGGTGTTTCAAGAATTTTTAATCTAAATGACAATATTGATGAACAGCATTTATCGTAAATGCATTGTTAATTCAAACTGGTTTTCTATTGATGAAAATAAAATTTAATTCTTTATATTTCCATGGCAGTAGATAATCGATAATTTATATTTAAAAATTCTATACGCAGATTGAGAACAAGCTCAAGGCGCGCATATAAATTGTTTATTAAATGGTTTTTATGAAAACAATCACATAAATTATTACCATATCATATACTAAATTAAATTGATTCATATAAAGTTTTATGGAACACGCATATAGTGCATTATATATTACTACTTTTTTGTTTTAATACCTCATTTATATTTTAATAAATTTTTCTTTTTGTTTTTCTTTTTAACTGAAAAGATGATAATAATATTAATAACATAATAATATATAGCATTTAAAAAAATTCTCCAAATTGTTTAGTTTACAAATTTAAAACTATGAATAATGTGTATTATTGGGATAAGGACCTGTTCATTGCAATAAATAAATAACCATAGATGCATAATACCCCGGTATTTTTAAATAAAATCATCTTCCATATCTAGATTTTTGGTCAAAACTCTGAATTTCTAAACTTAAAATAGTAGAGGGAAACCTGTCTGTCGTACTTGTTCTGTGTACTTACGTACATTTTGACTTTCGCAGAAATAATAAATTACTCAAGTACGAAATATTATTTGAATAGACCAATCAGAGCAATGGATATTTTTCGTAATTTTTTCTGACTAGGGCTTATTTATGTTTGATTCATACATTTGTTATTTTCTTTATCTAAGAAAGTACATGCAACCGTATGTCGCATACTTACAATTCTACGGCAGAAAAAAGTACGAAATATAAAGGTACGAATCAAATATCTACGACAGAAAGGTTTACCCCTAGTGTAAAAGAGTTTCCTTTTTTTTACCACTTGAAATTTGAGGAAAATTTGCTCGCTTTTCCTCGGCGGTATTACCCTTAAAACTTTTTTTTTTTTGCATTATGCAGGATTGGCCGGGTGGATTTTAATGGTTGATATACATACCAAAAGACGCAAATGTTTTTTCTAAGAAAAATATACATACTGACGCTTATTCAAAATTTCGTTTTTTGTCTTGGGTTGGAAGCGAATATTTGTTTTCTTTTTTTTTTTGCTGTAGTGCCCCTTTGTTTCGACCGCCTGTTTTTTTTTTTAATTTCTTACAAAAATGTAGTCGTGTGCCAATCCAATTGGCAGCTGGTTTTTTTTTTTAAAAGAGATGAAAACAAAAACATGATTTTTTTTTAATAACTTTCAAAACCCTTCGCTGAAAAAAAAAAGTGTGCTTATATGGTCATAACCTTTTTACAATATGCGGCCCACATCGATTTACGTAACATTATCATTCCAACATTTATTTATTAGATAAATTCTTAATATTTGTAATAATCATTACTTTTATTGCAACTATTTGTTTTGTTACCGGAACGGATGTAATATGTGCGTAGGTAGATATAGATAGAAATTATATTGATTTTTTTGTAGACTATGTGGTTGGCTTTTTTGGTCAATGTAATAAATTCACATACTTTATGAAACGTAGGTACACCGTACACGTTTCAACTTCAAACTAATTAATATCCTTCACCCATATACAACTTAAATGTAAACGTTTTATTAGCAAATATTTTAATTTCCCTTAAAAGAACTCTTTCTTCATATATTGGACTCAAATAACATTTATGTCGCAGCATTTTTAGTCATTAATTTTAATTCTTAATTAATAAAATGAAGGTTTGGTCGAGTATTTATATATATAGTCCTTCATCTCACGCGTAACTTAAAAACCGAATTCAGATAGCAATAACAAAATGAAAAGGTTAACCCAAAAAAAAAAAATATAATGTATTAAAATTTTCTATTTGATTTTATTTGAAATACATACCTCAAAAACAAGAAGAAATTATGATTTTCCAAATGAATAATTTTCATTTTCAAATTAGATATTACCTACGTTAAATACTTGATTGAAAAATATTTAAAGCAGAAAACTTTCGAAGAAACCTATTTTCATTATTTTGGTTTGTTTGTAAAGGAATTTCGGATAAAAGCCTTATTTTCACTTCGAACAACAAATATTGGAAATAGCATAAAATCCGTAATATGATAACTTGTAAACTTGTTTTAGAAAACAATATCAATAATAGATTAACATAAATATGAATTGTTATTGTAGCCAGCAACTGAAAGTGTGCTATTTCTGTTTTTTTTGTTTACAATTGGAAAATGTGAAATAGATATAAAGAAATTTAATATTAAAAAGAACGGTGGCAAAATGTACACAAGTTAAATAAAAATTTAAATTTCGTTTTAATGATTTATTTCCACGAAAAAGTCTCGTGAAACATTTTAACCATAGAGCAAAATTAGAATTTTTAATCACTATTTCAAAACATAAGAATAATATAATAAAAATTAAAACTTGCGACTGAAAAAATTTTGTTCTACGAATACTTATTAAAAGAAATTCATTTTCCACGTATATTTATTTTTGTGTGGTATGGTGTTAATTAATAGTAAATACCACTATTACAAGATCATCATGAAATACAAAATTTTAAAGAACTTTATTCTGAAATGGGGCTCTACAAACAATGAAAGATTATGAATATTTTTCTCTTCTTTTTGTTATTTTTGTTATTTTCTTTTCCATTTACATATTTTTTACATTTGTGCCGAAAATTCTGCCGGAAATATTTTTACAAGTCAAGAAAGATTCGAATAGCTATCATTCCGTTGATAATATAGAAATTCTTTTTTTTATAAAAATATAAAAATGTAAATAGTTTTTGTTTTTGTTCCTATTTTTTATTTTATATAAAATTTACAATTTATAATATTTCTGTTTTAATATTTTGTGATTCACAAACAAAAAAAAGAGATTTAGTTACTTTTACTACATTAATGGAGATCGAAGACAATATAACACCATACTACTTCTATATTGTCTTTGGTAGAGATGGAGAAGCAGCTATAAGAGTAAATTAAGTGATTTATTCATGTTGTTTCTTTTTTTTATTATATCAGCGTAACATATAACATTTATCTTTTTTAATAAGTCTAAGTACTTATAGCATTTTATTTTATTTTTTAAAAAAATCAAATATTAAATTCGTTTATTTTTTCTTATGATAATAACAAAATAACTGCAAGTGGGCCTTAAACCTTAATATATAGCAAAAATAAAGTAGTGAACCAACTAATTGGCAGCTTGTTTTGTTTCTCATTCGCTCAGATTAAAAATGAAAAATTGAAATATGGATTATACTCATTAATGAACAAAAATAAATACATTTCGTTAACAGTCTTCAAAAACGTGTATTCCGTTGTAGTCTTTTTAAATAATAAATTTTAAAACTTTAAAACGAATCAAACATTATTTTATGTTGATATAACTTGAATGTATGAATTAAATGGTAACCTATATAAAACAAATCCATTTTCTATTATAAATTCATTTAATACCACAAAATAGATACAGAGAGATATAGTTATATAGACCAGTACTCAAATAAAAGTCTGAAAAAAAAGTAGAACGTATGATTCATAAAAAAAAAACAAATCTATATTTATTCATATCACAACGTAAGGTACTCGTATAAATAAATATATTGAACAATATGCATGTAGTTGATGCTCGAGTAGGTAGTTTTTCCATAAATAAATTAATCCTATATAGGTTGAGTTGAGTATATATATATATATATATATATATATATATGTATTTTGTCTTTGAATGATTAGAAGTACCATGTTCAATAGAATTAGAGCTCAGAACTTCAACGTAACATAAATTTGTTGACATGTTATTTGTTCATGCGACACAATAATCGGTACCTGCGTCAAAACATAAATGATTTTTTCATACTTTTTTCATAAACTTTTTGAGACAGCAGAGATTATCTCAAAAGCATTTCAAGAAACAAAACAAAAAACTTATATTTTTTTGAATTAAGTTTATATTGGATATATATATATATTTTTAATATAATATTATATATTATGGTAGAATTTGTAGCATGTTCATAACAATACTCATGTAATTTATTATATCAACTAAACAAGTGGAGGAAAGTTAGTTGTGAAGTGTATTGTTTTATTTATTTCCATTCTGCGAGTAAAATAAGAATCGTAAGTTAAGAAGCTGACTCACATAAATTGGCAATTGTACAATTTTTCTAAGTGGTTCGCCATCAATCCATTTTGTTTTTTTTCTCAGCGCATTCATCTTAAGCTCAATAATGCAAATAAATCAAGTTTTTAATAAAATTTCTTTGACGATATATAAAAATAATGAAATTTGACGTTGCTAGCATGAAATTTAGATATATTTGAGCTTGAGTCCATATGTAAAGCATTTCATTGTTGAACTTTAATTTTATTTATTAAATATCGTTTTCCATTCTTTGCGATTGCAATAAATTTATATTACATATTAATAAATGCCGAAAATTTTATTTTTATTGCAGATAAACCGTTTCCTACGATCCCTAAATATTACAAAAATCAATGATTTAGAAGTGTTCAGCACATCGTAAGTATAATATTTTACTCTTTTAGTAAGTAAATTCAATACATACATACAAATTTTATTGATGTTTAAGTTAAGTACCCAATAATATTACAAAGCATGACATGACACAAAAAAAAAAAGCTACATTAAATTTATTTATCTTCAGCATGCGACAGCGACAACATAAAAATTCAATAAATTTTCTAATATTTGTATTCTATTCTTTTCATATACTTACCAACATTGTTAAAATCAAAAAAAAAAAAAAAACCAAACCCAACTTTTACAAAACATAATTGTTACATTGCTGGGCATCGCGCATCATAACTCGTAGAGCATCCAGTGCAGATATAACATTTCAGTTTTTTGGTGCCAAAAATGATGGCCTTAGAGTTAGAGATGCTGTACATAAAATGGTGGAACGAGGTCGTTTGGGTAATTTTTCGCTGATACCAACATTGTTGGCATTTCGTCAAGAAGCTGCTTTACAATTGCAGGTAATAAAATAGATACATTTTCACTGTGCTATTGGCACATAATTACATTTACGAGACCCCTTAGAACTATTAACTGAATATTTATTTATGAACTGAGTCATGGTATTTATTGGTTGAAACATTTTATGTCTTCGCTATGTTATGTTTAGCATGCGATATCATTTCAAAACGGATTATTAGTTCAGCGTTAGACTGAATTATTTGTGACTATATTGTGTTTTATTATTTATTTATTGTCACCGGAAATATGATGTACAGAATTCAGTTAAGTGTTGTTGAATGCTATTTACGAGTTTGCTATTTTGCAATAACACACTTTTTTAACTGGTTGGTTAGAGCGTTTATTTCTATATGTGCTAAATGCTTTTAAGTACCATTATTTGTATTTATATTTTTATATACTGATATATATTTCCGTTCACATCCTTGAGTTTATTATTAATATGAAGCAATGAATGAATTATTGTTATGTTCGATTTATTACTAAATCTAAATATATGTGCCTAACATTATTCATAAGAGCTAGGGCGGTTCACATTTAGAAACCTTAAGAAAGTACAAACGCTTCTTAAGTCTAAAAATTAAAAATTAGTGCAAAATATGAAGTTTCTACGATACCATTAAGTTGATGGAAAAGTGAATTTTATGAAGGACCCCATGAATGAAGGAAAATGATAATGAGGTTGAATGAAATGACAGCTCAGAAATTTACTAAAATGGTTCTATAATTGTTCACAAAATGACCTTACCTTTGAATTCGTAGAAAGCCTAATCGAATATATAACATATGCTATAAAAATAATAAAATTTTATCAATAGCATCTATAAAAAAAATAAATATAGTATCAATTCTAAATATTTGAAAAACCGAACTAAATATTAAGTTTAAAAAATCATAGATTCTAAACGAGTAATAGCATATAAATATATAGAATTGCATCATCTTAATTTCGTGGAAACCCTGTTCATAATTTCTTGACAATTAGGTACAGATTCCTATAGTCCAATAAAGAAGACTTAAATTAAGCAGAGAAAATACCATCCAATAATAAGAAAGCTTTCAATTTATATTTAAGATACTTAGAATTCTATCAAAAAACATATTTTTCATTATAAATTTATTTTTATTGAGTTATTTTTCTGCGTAATTAGCATACATATTTAGATTTCATTTTAAATGAAACCCCGATATCAAATATTAAAAATAAAAAGAAAATAATATCTTCGTGCTTGATTTACTTTTTTTTTTTCAGTCAGTAGCTGTAAATTATAAAACAGCCGTTAGGCAAGATGCGGAATTTATTTTGTCATGTGAAGCCCAAGGATCTCCGAAAATGATATTCAGATGGTACAAAAATGGAATTTTCGTTAATACAACAAAAGCAACAAGGTAATAAATAGATTATAAAATTCTCATTTGGCAAAATAATTGTTTAAAACATTTTACTAAATCTGCAGAGTTTATTAATACGTAATGCTATATTAATTATGATTTCATCCATTGAATAGCAGTAAAAAAAAAGTGCTTATGCATGCAAGCAAAACGTACTTGAACTAAATTAAAACATTTATAATTTTTCGATCAAAAGAAATGTACCTATTCAAAAAATTATTTTCATGAAAATTCTGAAAATATCATTTCAAAATAAGTGAAATGCAAAATATTTTATACGGGCGGACTTTACATAAAGCAAAATCTCATGTGTAACTTTTCAAATTGAATTTTTTTTTTAGATGAAGGTAAATTTTAATAAATTTTTAACGTATCGCGGAGTGTAAATTGTCATAATAATGTACAGCAGACTCAACATCTATTACAAATAACTTTACACTAGCAGTTAGTTCCATTTCATCCCTTTATACATTTTATAAATCTATACGAAATCTGCACTCACCGCCCTTTATATCTTATTATATTATCACACATACATTGCATGAATATTTTCCAAACTTGCGTGATTAAATAACATCCAAAAAATGCACACACAAAAATCTGTAAAAAAAAAACTTTTTCAATTTGCATATAAATTCTAGTTTAACAAGGT
>JAABKK020010008.1:25767-56950 GCA_011634745.2 Catotricha subobsoleta
ATCCAAAAAATGCACACACAAAAATCTGTAAAAAAAAAACTTTTTCAATTTGCATATAAATTCTAGTTTAACAAGGTAACTCTACTGGTGATATTGTAGATCTAACACCGACTACAAATTGATGTATTGAAATAGGAAAGATAACAGAATGTAATTTTTTCTTTAGATTGATGCTACACTGCGCAGTCAGAGATTTAATATAAAAAAATTAATATATAAATAAAGTAATAGAAAATGGAGAATTTATCACATGGCTGATGAAAATCAAAAGCTTAAAAATTACTTCTTTTTCTCAATTATATCTTTATGATGCCAGTTTTATGGAGGGCACCATGGGTATTTGAGCCGGTATTACTTAATACACGCCTGTTTGCATATTTAATAATTCGTATATCATAATTCATAAAAAGTGCTATTAAATTCTATGGTGTCAGTATCGGTGTCGATGTCGGTATTTGATAGGCTGCTATGATGTTGTATCAAGCTTGTGATAAACGAATTCACTATATTTCAATAGAAATATATTAAGATGATTTTTAATGTAATACATCTGTCAACAGCATAGCACCAGAAATATTATGCAATGTACATCAGCTCTCTTTTCGTTTTAATGACATTCAAAAAATCTATAATTGAATTTCTTCTATTCAAAAAAAATTGCGAGTTTTTTCAATTTTTTTTTTTTTTTATCAAAATGGAAACATCTTAATCATCACTTTCGGAATATTGAAACAGATACGTCTGTTATTATAGAGATATACGTATACATACCTATCTACTTAAATATTAACTTTTACGTTAATATTATTGTAGCTATGCTAAAACTGAAGGCATTAAATGGAATTAGAAGAAAATGAAAAGTTTTTCATTTTATTATTAAGTAGCATTTTCTCCCGTTTTTGTGATTAAATCAATTTGAATGTCAAATTCAGTTCCTACTTAAATATAACCCAGAGGCTTGTTTACAATTGGAGTCGATATATATATCTATACTTATTACCCGGTTATTGATTATAACGTTAGTGTATTTGGTGGATTTGGTTTAAAATTCAATCGGATTATCGTGCATATTGCTTTCAAATAGGATACATTACAAGCTAAATATGAAAATTTACGTAGTAAATGAAATTCTAAGAATTTAAATTAATTCAATTATATTGCCATCTTTCGAATGTATAGGAAGTTATTTCATAACATCAATCAAACTTTCACATACTGTATGTCTTCAATTAAAATTTATAAATCTATTTCAATGAAATTGAATTTTCTAGGAAATAATAAATTAATCCATATTAAAACTTTTCAACTTTACGAATATGTACTTACATAATAATCGCAGAAATACTTTTAAAACAATCAAAATATATTTATAGAAATTTAGTTAATAAAGTTGTGTTGATACTTCTGTGAGTTATTGCGGTTGCATTATTCACTTAGTTTAATGCAATTAAATATGAAATAGTTTTTTTTTTCTATAATATTTAAACCTTTACTTAACTTACTTAATATATCGAGCCACACACACGGTGCAATTATCGTTCAGGGTACGTGTGTCTATGTAGCATTGCAGGTCAAATGTCTAATTGAATAAACTGCAATATTGAACGTAGAAAGAAACTTTTAATCTGTTAAAAGTTTAAATGTATAGAAATAAATAAATGCACACATGTCGTCTCGTAAATTGCAGCCAAACGAAATATTTCATAGTTTTTTCTTATTTTTATTTTATTTTTTTTTGGATTCTATATTTTGTAAAAGTGCATAAAAGTATAATACAATTTCTATTGTTATTTTTTGTTCTAGAAAAATATGGTCACGTTTATATGAGGACTCAAATTCAAAAGATCACTACACAGCACTGTTGGGAGTCCCCAAAGCAAGTCGGCTAGACGAGGGTATTTACACTTGTCAGGTAAATATAAATAAAAGATAATGTTATATTTTGTGCACATATGTTAAAAATTTATGTATGGTATATTGTTTTACCACACGCATTCACAGTCTGTTGTAAAACAAATTGTAAGTCGCAATGTATTGTGTATTTATATATTTTGGTAATATGTGTGAGCTCTCGGCGAATAACGTATTTTAATACAATGCGATTTATTTACAATGTACTGTACAACGGACTGTGAATGCAAGGTTAAGCTAAATAGTATGTAGATGTACTTTAAATGTAGAGATGTACATCCAATCCACATTGAACTTTATTCAAAATACATTTAATACATTAAGTATTATTGTTGTTAATTTCCTAATATCATTATGATTTTGAAACATATCGTCGTTAAAATATTATAACCAGACATGGGGGGTGTATTAACCCCCTAATATTTGGCGAGAAAAAAAGTTATCCACATTCTTCAATCCAAAAATATGATAATAATACATATGTAATCATTTTTTAAACAAGATATATTTCTTGAAAATCGATAAAATCAACTAACTTTTTATAACCGAAAATTATCAAGTATATACAGGATTTTCATTAGAAAGCCCTAAATATCGTAGATTATCTTTTGTTCCTCAAAATGTCTCAATTCACAATAAATGATTCAATAAAAACTACGTTGCATAATAAACACAGAACCGACATCTATAATAAAAAAGAAACAATATGAGCGATCCTCTTTAAAATGTTTATCCAAGCTATTATCACTTGATTTATTAGCTTAAGAACGAATATGATGTCAGTGGTTCCATTTGTATTACTCTAAAATGTGTCACCGCATGTTCCCGACATTTATTAAGTTACAAAAAAAAATAAAAATAAAAAAGGAAGAAGAAAAAGGAAAAGGAAAAAAGTATTCGTAACAAAATCATACCTGGTTCTTCTTTTCACTATTTTTTTTAAAAATGTTTTGAACAACGGAAAGGGAAGTCAAGCATTAATTTATTTTAGAGTAAATTTTCGTTTTTTGTAATTCATTGCATTTGTTATATTCCAACTAAGTGCTTAGTTGAAACTAGTGACTGTGAACATCGTTTTTATGTTGTTTGTGTAAATTATAAACAAACGAATGATTATAAGGAAAGCACGTATCTTAGGTGTGAACGCTTTTTTTCTTAAGCATGGGTAAATTTTCAAAAATATTATATGGTACCTAATTTTTAAGAAAATAAAAGATTCAGTCAAACAAAAAATAAAATAAAAGCTTTACACTTGTAATTTTGCAACCATAAGCATATTTCAGGGCTCATTAACAAAACATTTGTGGATAATGAATGTTAATTGTCAACAGCTAATAATCCACAATAACCTGCATTTAGATATAGTCATTTCATTTTTTTTTTTATGCAAATAATATTTTTTTTTTATTTTAGTTTAATATTTTACATTGTTCGTATGTATTTGTGTACGGAATGCATGTTTAATGCTACAGTAATGTGCACTTCATTTAAATTACTTTTTCTTGAATGGATTTTACAATAATAGAAATGAAACAAATAATAAATGTATTTTTTAATAAAATTGTAATGAAATATTCTTGTCTAGCACTATATATTCGATGCTATGTCACACTTTTTATTTGATAATAACCAATGTTATTCCGCAAGGATGATTTCAGAAAGATAGTCTCACTCATATACTCGTATAATAAGGTGTTTCAAAAAAAAAGTCACTTTCGATATTTCTCATTTTGCAATTTTCAATTCATTCAATTTATATGAAGTTCCTCAACTATAAACTTTGTTCCTTCTGTCCAATTAAATTAATTGTTGCTATGATGCACGGAATTTTCTGTATTATAAATAAATATGAAACCAACAAAAATCGTCTGATCATTGAATGTGAATCAGCGAAATAATAAAGTTAATTGATTCTTTTATAATTTAAATGGCTTGCGTTTGGTGTTGGGTTTAAAAAGTGATCAGCATATTTTTGTCAATTAATAATTAACAATAATGATTACTTTTTTATCAAAATCTGATCTATTTTTTTTAGATCATTCATAGATCACTTGAGATCTGTTAACATTAATCTATAAAAATATATTATATATATGTAATGTATAATGTATATATTTACCGATTTTAAATGTCTAAGTCCTATGTCCGCACAAGAATGTTCTCTTATTTTCATTAAATCAAAGCCTCTCTTCTTTTAAAAAATAATATTCAAAATAAGATGATATCGGTTATACACATTGAATACAGTGAAAGTGAAGGCATATTGTATTTACAAAAAAAATGTTCACCTAAAATTTCGTTAGAGCAAAAAAAAAGTAGATCTTAAAATGCAATTTCTCGCCTTGCGATCGAAACAAAAAACTTGTAAGAGCAAAAAAAAAAAAAAGTCTGCACCTAATCTCGTAAAAGCAGTAAATCTTGATTTTGCATCCGAGGCTTTCTTCTATAGAAAAACCGGCTTCGTATTCAAGATAATTTTTCTAAAGGAATTTTCTTTAAATTCGATTAATGTAATTGTCTAGTGTAAATATCTAGTGAATAGTCAACACCAAGCAGTGAAGTTCAGTGTTCCAAATCTAAAATTCAAACAAAAATAAACAAAAATGAAAAAGCGAAAAACTTTAATCCTCGTATCAAACTATGTAACTTAAAAATTCTGCACGTTTTCCATGCACATTTCTATTCAGGAAATAAAAACTCACTGAGAAGAATATTAAAAAAATATATTTACGAGCTAAAATATAGCAGCATCAAATATTTTTGATACATGATTCCTTAATGTACAATTTACGTTTTATAAATTATTAATATGTATTTTAGAAAAAAATTCACAGGTTATTTTCAAGGATGTGAATGAAAACGGCTATAAATATAAATGATACAAAGTAATATTTCAAGAAAAATACAATTTCAGGATTTTGAATTAACCGAATTTATGAAATTTATAAAATATTTATAAAATATTTATAAATAGTTATAAATATTTAAGAACAAAAAACCATGAGAAAATAGAAGACCCAGAACTTTTAAAGAAAAATTAAAACTTATTTATATTTTAAAACAATTTGAAATTGATTTAATTATTTATTTTCTTCTTAATGGGTATTTTATAAACATCTAAAACAATGTCCGACATTAAAAACGATTCGACACCATATATTATCGAATGTTCGATCTGACGACATACCTACGTGATTAAACCCCAGAGTATTTAGTTAGTATTTTTAATAAATGTTAGCCAGTAAATAAATAATTAATTTTACCAAACTGTTTTACGTTAATTCGCCTCGGAGATTTTAATTACACCAGTAAAGTTTTGTGTCTAGGGGGAGTATCGAATTTTCGACGAAATTTTGTCGAATGTTTGATCTGCCGATATAAGAGATGTACTTGTTGCTTTAAAAAAAATCACTTCCAAATGCGGCATAATTTAAAGCTCACAAGTTAGAAATAATTGGCTTTGGACCCAGCGCTGTTTCCAACATATTAAAGGCAACTGTACAAATATGACTTGCTGATTTATTCTTTTCAAAAGCTAATGTCGATTCATTTTTCTTTCATGTATCTTATTTTATTTATGAAAAATAATCAAATATTTCTTGATTGGATTTTGCTGACAAACGAAAATATAAGTATAAAACAAATTATCTTAATAGATACTTACCACACTTAAAATACGAATACTACCATTGAATAGAAAATAACATAAAAAAAAAAACAAGAGCAACCCAAACCGCTACGATCAGTCTTTTTTCTTAAACAAAAACTGTATAATTAAACATTGTAATACATGAAAATGCTCCATCACGAAAGTAATTTATGAAGAAAATTCATGGTCAATAACCCCATTGCCTAATTAAATGTTTGGGTTGAAATAAGTTTAACCAGTTAATAATTAATATTCATACAGAAAGTAAAGTTTTTAATGGAATTTTGGTTTTTATGTGTTTATAATAAATTCACAGACAGTAAATGGTCGACAAGACATTTTACTTAACCAAATATTTTTCATTTAAATTAAACCAAAAAAAAAAGAAATAAAAAAGGACAAAAAAAATGTTAATCGCTCATATAATAGTAATTATATTGAAAATCTTTCTTCCATTACTTTACAAAAAGTAGTGGTGAAATATTAAAATAAATATTCACCTGAAATTCAATTTAAGAGCAAAATCAGTCGTAAATAACTCTATTAAACTTTTTAATATTAAAGTCTTGATTGATATCATACATTTATGTTTAGTAATAAATTGTACCATTTGATATTAGTAATTTGTTTGTTTCGCTTTGGTTTTGGAGTCCTCTGAATTATCACTTTTCTAATCATCCTAAATATGCGGTACTATCATCAGAATTAATTCCTAGACAGTGGGAATCCGAAATAAATGTACAAAATATTTTTGACACAATTCATCTAAATTGAAAGAAACATAGATTTGTTTTTTATAATTTGATAAGATAAATACAAACATTTAATCAAACAAGCTGCCAATGAATTGTAACAGGATTTTTTTCAAAAATCGAGTAAAATGAAGATATTATGAATTATTTATGTTTAAAACGTGCTTAATTTAATTATTAAGATTAAACAGAGATAAAAATAATATATAATATGATTATAGATACAGGTTCTTTTATATATGTATTAGCAATACCAGAAACTGGCTCATATTAACAAAATAAAAATATTCTACATTTATGTTTAACAAGATTATATTAAAAGCACCCAAATATGGCATGAAAACACCACCTGCATATAATTTATTTAAATCTCTTCTCTTTTGTATAAACAATATTAATATATGGTGAGGAGTATATGAGGGAAACAAAAATATTTAATTTCAAAAGTAAAACTTGCCGCATAACCAACAAAAAATTCTTCAACCTAAACCGGTGTTTTATTGTTTTATAAATGAAGAACTTTTCCATATTAATAAAATAAAAAACGTGCTCAGAGTTTTTGTTTGTTTTTCTGTTCTTCTCTGATTTTTTTAATATTAATATTATAAGCCTATAATAAGACTGTCGGTAAAACACATTTTGCTATTCCCCTTGAATACAATGAAAAAAAAAAAAAAACGTAGCTGAATGCTGCGAGAAAAGTTTTATTTCCAGTTTTCACCAAACTTTGGTTATGTGTGCTTAAAAGCTTTGAATCGAATTTTGAAAAAAAAAAAAAAATATATTTAAATATTTCCACACCGCATACACATAAAAGGAAAAAAGTAGTTAACAAAGAAAAACTTTTCTATTCTTTTTCCCCGTTCTTTCTTATTTAATTCTATCGAGAAATAACTTTCAAATCATAGTTGTAGGAGTAGAGATATATGAACTGAATATAGATTTATTTGTTACAATAAAAATATTTATATTTTTCTATTTGTTAAAAGCGTATATGAAAGAAAATAAAACTATATCAACTTCTCTGTATCTATCTTGCCTCACATGCTTACCAATTCCCTTGTCCATTTCTTTGATACATTTTCATCGATGTATTTTTATTCAACACATTTAACCCTATTTCTGTCTGTATATAACATGTAATAGGTATCCGACTGGGGTATGCAACAATGTCGTTCCACCATAGTTCACATATTGGCCAAACCCGAATTACGATTAGATCCACCAAGTGCGACTATATACCGTGGGGAGTCATTACGTATACGATGTCTATCGAGTGATAGTGATCAAGGCTATGGAACGCTGGGCTACAGTTGGACAAAAAATAATGCTCTCTTTCAATCGGATGCAGAAATAGAATTGTGGGAAGATTTACATCCCGATGGGAGTATATTGAAAATAAATAATATTCAGGTGATTTATATTCATTAAGTGTTATTTACTTCGATTCAATAAATTGTGTCTGAGTAAAATGTTTATACGTGCATGAATTTATTTGTAAGTTATTCTTTTTTAAACCTTTTTTATTTTTCTATTATAAATTATTTTAGAAGTCTGCAAATTATACATGCGTATCATCGAATAGTGTGGGTCAGGTAACGAAAAGTGTATATGTATATGTGGTGGATCGGGGAACTGTTGAATTGTGCTCAAATGAGAGTGCATTTGGCGTTAATTGGCCAGCTAGTTCACCTGGCTCACCCATTTTATCTGAATGCCCGAAAAGATATGAAGGACAGTCGCAAAGAATATGCGAACAGAGAGACTTTGGCAAACCAACTTGGTTAACACCGAACTTTTCTGAATGTCTTGCTGACAGTTTGGTTGATGTTTACAATGAGGTATTTATTAGTACATTTTTATTTATTTGTTTTAATTTTTTTTTTAAATATTTTTTTATAAGAAAACATCACAAAAGGTTTATTTCATGAAAAAACTTCTATAAATAATATTTATGAATTTATATTTTCATACTATTTTGTTAAAAAATAGAAACGAAAACCACACATCAATATTATTATTTTTTTGTTTTTTTACAAATAGCTTCTGTTAAACAAATTGGAACAATTTAGTATGTCGTTACCCTCAATTTGCATAATTTTTCCTTTTGTTGTAAACTTACCATTTGTATGTTCATTTAGAAATTCGTTGGCGTTCAAAAACCTTCAAAAGATATTCCAATATTATACAAACATTCCGTTAAACAAGACATTCATAAATAGGTTTTCCATATTGACCCATTATATTATAATACATAACACAAATAAAAAAAACGACTTTTATCTAAAGCTTTCACAGACAAAAAATGCGATCGTGGTGTTTTGTTTGCATGTACAACGAATGTGAAACACATCATACAATATCAAATATTTTTTTAAGCAAAAAACAAAAAAAAAACACATTCTTTTTTTCTGCTTTCGTATACAATGTTGTACATGAATTTAATAATATTATGTGTTTGTGTGTGTCCTATTTTGTTTTTTTTTTTTTTGAATATAGTTTCGTGGGCTTACATTTGGCTATCAAAAAACAAATGGCTCAGCTGTACTAAAATCATGTTTAGAATATGCAATGAACCGCCATACTGACTTCCTTCCGGGCGAAGCTGGTTTTCTGTTAAAATTGCTACAAGAGGTTTGTATATTTAAGTTTATATCTAATATCATGCTTTCATCACACAGGGTAGTCAAATTTAAAATATTTATACCTACCTAGAAATATTGTTAGTTTCGTGATATTAATCTTTAAATAGATTGGACTGGAGTGAAATTGTATTGCATTTCCTGTGGTTTGAAATTTAATCGGTTATAATTTATTTTGTTCGTACTGCTCCAAATTCTAATATTATTTTTCTATTTACCTCATTTCTAAAAGCTCATATATTAAAAACACACCCTGTTTACTATTATGAGATTTTTATTACGTCTTATTACATACTTTATAATGCAAAATTAGAGTTCTGCTGAATTATATTACGCTTATATGAATAAAATTAAAAATAACAATTATGTACCTATATTTAAAATATATATTAAATAATGTACATTTTTGATCATAATAATTTCAATTTCCGATTGTGCTTTTTAGGTATATTAGGCATTAAATATGCATTAAGCATGTTGTTTAACAAACACTATTTTTTATATTGATTATTCAAACAATATTTTTTTTTTTATTTTGCTGCATTGTGTATCCAAAACAGTATACATTTCAAATTAAAATTCTCGATCAACTTGTATTTTTGTGCAGACGAAATTTCATACTTCAAATATTTTCAACATAATTATATTCATTTCATCCGAAAATCATTCACATAAATAATTTATCAGATTTATTTCAATGCCTTTTTCCTCTAACACACCAAAATCCAATTGATTTAAAAATATAAAATATATAAAAAAAAAAAATAAAAAAAATTATAATACATAATAATAATAATAATAATAATCGATTTGTACGTTTAATATCAAATAAATACAGGTTGACGAATATCTGGCACAGAAAGGTACTCATTTGGAACAAGAAATAGCAGCCGATATCGTTCTTCAAATACTAGATGTGGTGTTGAAAAGCGAATATTCATTGAATAATCAACAAGTAAGTTAATAAATTAGGATAAATAAACCCACTCAATCAATAATTTATTATTGAAAGATGTAGAAGTTCGAGTAATATTATTGGATAGGATGTGTAGCGACGTAGGTGCACCTATCAAATATATTATGGATATTACATATCAAATAATACCAAACTGCGACACAGGCACTTTTGAACTTTCGTGGAACTTATTAATACGAAGAGACAATTTTGATTATTTTTTTCTTTCTATAAAGCCATAAATTGGTATATTTGCGTCTACATTTTATAAATCTCAATTATTATTGCGAATTTCCACATATACGTCTTATTTTTTAAAGGAATTCTACTAAGTAACATATATTTTCTTTTTTTTATGTAACAAACGTAAGAGGTTAAATGATTTTATACAAAAAAAAATTTCCGATAAATATATTTTGTTGATTTTGGTTGAATATCAGTGAAGGTAATAATATTAATTAATATTTTATATCTTTTATCCAATTTTTCGAGAACGGTTTCAAGAAATTGGATATAATTCCTTAATAAAGATTTTATTGAGTCATTTTGAAACTTTGATCAAAAGCAAAATATAAATTGACTTAATATGAAACCAAAAATCTTTTTCTAGCATTAGATTTACTTATTTATATCCTTTAATCCAAATAACAATTTTGTGAAAGTTTTTGGAATTAAACAGCGTTTTCAATTTGTACAATAGGAGGTTTTCCATATATAATTAATTTCAACAGTTTTATTATTACATTTATTAAATTTTTCTTCAATTTTTTCTCATGTAATAAATATTATTCAAAAATTTTGCAGCAAGTGAAACAATTACAAGCATTAGTCCAATCAGCGACACTGAAACGTGAATTAATTACATCACCAATTCCAGTACCAGTTCCATCAACATCGTTGCATTATCATCAAACGAGCTCATTCTGGGTACACAAAGAGCATATAAAAACGTTGCCATTTAATTCGCAAATTTATGGGTAAGTTAAAAATACGGAAATCGCTGTTTGCTGATAAATAATAGCAGGATAAAACGGTCTCTGCTCACTGATCAGTAGTCGCTTCGAAGCTTTCAGCTCTGTTCGAAACTACAATTTCATTTAATGTTTTAAACTAATTATATTTAGCCGCTTGAGTGTTTATTTTAATTATAAAACTTTTTTATTCATTCCGGCGTATAATCAATATTAGTATTTCATTGTTAAAAGTTTTCTCGACATTTATCGTTTTGGGAATAATCCTCAAACCTATTTGAGCAGCAAGGGATCATAAATAAATTTTAAATTTAGAAATATTGGAAGTATTTCTTTGTGAATGAATGTGATTTTTACATAAAAATTAAATATTGAACATTTTCAATAAATTTTGTGAAAAAACAGAAGTTAACTTCGTAAAAAATACTTAAAAAATTTCACGAGTCATAGATTTTAACCAAATTATAAGAAACTATTAATTGAGTAAGCATGTGATGATGATGGTGGATTTAGATTTAAATTTATCTGCAATATTTAAATGTTACGTAAATATTAAATCGAATTCAATTTCGTAGTAAATTCCAAAAGAATTTATCTATAAATTTCGATTTAATCAATGCTTTCATAAACTTAGGAATATAAATTACTTCATTAAACATTTTATTGTACATAAATGCAAATCTTCAAATAAAATGTTGAAATCTATAAACGAATGAATGATCGAAGAACGTATAAAAGATTTTGATTGACCATTTATTTCCATCTGGTCTCTACTGAATTTCATGAATTTTATATTTTTATTGAAATGACATTTATATAATGCTAGATGGTCATTACTTGCATCAGCAACATTTAACGACAATGTAAAATATTGCCAATATTCCATCATGTCCCATCTTTTATACATCCAACAGTAGATGCTTCGCACTGTAAGAAAATGTTTCTATTATTTGAAATTTACAATTTTTATGAACACTGTTTATTTATTTTCAGCATTGGTAATATATAACTACTACGAAGCGTATGTGTGAATTCATAGCAACTAAAAACGACCGTAACGTCTAACGTGACGGCCGTTTTAAGAGCTTCACTTGAGAGCTTTATTACATATGTCAAATTTGCTCCTCCAATTGGTCATTTAAGAAAGCTTGCATGCAAGCTCTCAAAACGGCCGTCACGTTACGGTCGTTTTTAGTTGCTATGAATTCACACTATATGTATGACCTATGGTTTCAAGCTATGACCAACTGACAGCAATATGTATTTACTTTCATTAAAAATATATCTATGAAATGGCTGTACTTTTATTACATTATGGTCATTTTCTTTACAGAAAATCACTGAAATTGTAAATTAAGGAATCATTTATTGTTATCTACAATTTTAGTCTGCAAATAGGGGAATTTTCGTTTTTTTAAAAAGATCAAAAAAAAATAATATTATGTTTGATTTTTTCTAAAGGTCTTTGTATAAAATTACATTTCATTCTCTATGCCCAGTTCGGCACTAGTAATACACTATATATGATACTAGTATTAAAACAAAATTTTTGTTCGATAGCATTAAAATTTAAATTCTTTGCAGAGATCATCTGTTCTCGGATCAACTATACATGGAAATGGCATTAACAAAACCGTTACAGGATATTTTATCAAACAGTTCGATGATGCTTTCAGTGATTTCATATAAAAACTTAACAAATTTTTTACCGCAAATGTACTTTGAACGAAACAGGTATGCGTATTTATTTTTTTAAACCTACATATTATAATTTATATTATAGAGGTATTCATGAAAGGTCTGTTATTTCGTATTTTATTTATTTATTTATATGTTTACATAACCAGCGGGCTGCGAACCCTAAAGCTGCAAACACAATGACGCTCCGCTTTTGTCCCGCTGTATCGTTTTTGTAGTGTGTGAAAGAAACATGAAATACTTTTGTACTGAATTTTTATTTGCCTGCTATTCACACACTACAAAAACGATACAACGAAACGAAAGCGGAGCGTTATTGTGAAACCTACATAATTATCTACAGGTTGAAGATAAAAAGACAGAGGCGTATGTAACGATATTTTTAAAATTATTTAGTTAAAAAATTGTTTACGCTCAAAAGTATTTTGTCTCATGTCTTGCGTTAGATCACACAAGTGGGTGGCTATCACCAGCAAATCTAGGTGGACAAAAATCTAAATTAATAGTAATGTGTTTCTCGTGTTTATTTTTAACTAAATATATATTTTTAAAGCGCTAATAAAAATAATAAGTAATTGTATAAAGATTAATTTATAATTCATTAAGAATTTAATTCAATTTATTGATTTAGAATAGCGGATTTTATAAAAAAAAAATGCACTTTTTCGCTGAAGAAGGTTTGTGTAATTGGTTCTTGCTGGATCTGAATCATATACTAAAAGTATGTGCAGTTCCTTTGTTTTTTTTCTTTGAAAATTTTCAATTCGTCTCTTTAGATTTTGTGCAATTTTGCGCTTCTTGATCTGTTCGAAGTTCGATACTTGACATAATTATCAAACGCTTCTTTATCATGCCTGCTTTTTTATATTGCCTGTTTATAATCTTCTGGGCAATCGTTTAGCTTACATGCATTCCAAATATAATTAAAACTATTTGATATCGATCAGTTTTGTCGATTTCATTTTGCCAAACATGGAAAACAATCTGAAATAAAAGCAAATAAACCAAAGGAGTGGTACACCGTACACGACTTCATTTTTCGTAAACATATATATTTTCACGAAAAACAAATCTGTGTCTTTTGATATAATGACCACTAAAGTCGGACCACTGAATTCTGAGATTCAAAAATAGGTGGTAAAAAGAAACAGCTTAGCTACTTATACTTTACTTTTAATTTTTAATATTCTTTTAGTATATTATATATGTTCGAAAAATTTACTTTTGTCTAGCTAGATTTGCAATTTCACCAACTGTGCATCGCACTCTATGTATTACAAAGGTAGTTATATTTGTTTTGATGTTTAATGTCGGGTCCAGTATTCATTAGGTGGGAGGAATAAATAAATAAATAAATATATTCATTTTTTATCAAAAAATTATAAAATGAACATATAGTAAGATATAGTTAGTCAGTAGGATGGAACGAGATGCATATAATAACACGAAATTAGAAAATTTTGTCTCTTCTATACACCTAAGCGGAGCTTTTAAGTGCTGTTTACATTTCATTAAAAAAAAGTGCATTTCGCTCCACCCTATTAATTAGATATATTATTTCCTGTATCTAATATTATTTAATGAATTTCGCATTAATTTATTTTTTACTAACAGTTCATATCTATTCCAGACGTTCAAAAGATTCAATAAATTAAAAACCTAAAGAGTTTTTTTTTAGAAAATTTCAAAATTTATGCTCCAGACAAACAAAAAATAATTGTTGCTAAAAATTACAAGGAAAGTTTAGCATTCCTATCCGAATGTGTAATATACTCGTGCCCAAATTTTATAATTTTCATAATTATATTGGGCTCTTGGTACAATATTATAATATAAATAAACAACTTTCCACATAGTGTAGACTGGGTTCAGTTGTGCCGTTGCAATAGGCCAATAAATGGATGAATAACTCAGAAATGTCATGTTCATTCTTTAAGGTGTCCATGAAACAAATGTAGCTTTTAGATGTACCTTTAATTTGGACACAACTTGTTTTTGCAATATTCATTATAACAAGAGTTATAGCTCCTCAACTAAAAATAGTATCAACTGAAGCCAGTCTACCCTACATTAACAATTTATTTATATTCTTTATGTTCAACTTAATTTAACCTGAAAGTTTACCCTCGGGAAAACATAATCTCTATGCTGCCCAAATGTTATGTTTCTTATTCCTTAAAATATGAATTACATACATTAAATTTGAATAATCATGCTTGCATACCCAAAGTAATATATTTTATGTCATAAATGTCAGTTACATTAGAAAGAAAGAAAAAACTAAACAGAGCAAAAAACTCATAAAGAAGTAATTCAAAATGTCTCATAAAAAGTGCACGTAAAAGTGTACCAAAGACAATTTCATATTACTTTATTTTTGGTGAAACTTTTTTTTTTTTTAAGTACAGCCCTCGAGCAAAATTATGAAAATCAAAATCCGTTTTACGCTTAATGTCACCTTTGTACAGTTAATATTCTTTGATCTTTTCTCTAACCTGTTTGAATTAACAACAAAATAATTAGAAATTCTTTCAATTAATAATGTAAGCAATCGTTAACCAGTACGGCATAATTATTGGTATAAGTAAATGCCCCAGGAAATATCGTAGACACGATAACATAATTATGTATAATCGATAGAACATTGTAAAACATCAAACATTTCCATAGACTGATGACTTGACTATGCAGAGTTGGGTATTATCTCATCACCATAGCGCCAACCAAACGATACATTCTTAAACTTAAACCGTAGTAAAGCACTAATAATTATTATGATAGCGTAAAAGCGAAAATAACAAACGTGCCGCGCGTTGAAACCAGTATCATTAATTTCAGTCACGTCAAATTAATACTCCCATCATTTTCCTGGCTAGTCTTTTTTTATCGCTGTCTTGATATATATTTGAACTCTTGTATACATAAATCTTAATTGCCTTTGTACTTAAATTTTAATTGGTTCTTTTAAAACAGGAGGGCCTATGAAAGTACCTTGGTTGCTTTTAACCCATTTAATAATTTAAGAGAAATTGCGTATATTTTGTATTCAATATATTTATTTATATTGTAAAAACTATATAGCTGCTATTTGGTGTCGGTTAAAATACACTCAATTACCCACTCAGTAAAGTTTATAATCTTAATTCTTAGATAGTATACAATAAATAAATTTACGTAATTGTTATCAAGAAAACGGGGAGTGCTTAACAGAATTATATTTAGGTGATTTTCAGATTGTGAAGTTTATTATTGTCATATTAAGTAACTAATACGAAATATTTACGCTTCTTTAAAATAGATTTCCAGAATGTGAGGCAGTTAATCGGCATGTTCTGTAAACTCTTTAAAACAATAACTTTAATTATAAATTCAAAACTAATTCAATACTTTTGAAATTTTAGCTATGTTTATCATAATATTGCATATAAATAATAAATTTTTCAGTAATGGACCGGATATGGATTATATGACTGCATCCCGAATAATAGCCTCCTGGCTTGTATATGCTAATCGCACATTAAATGACATTGTTGTTCCATCATCGAAACTATTATATTTGCCATTAGATACAGCTCATGTGGAAATTATATTCCAACATGATAATCCACCAAACTCTGAATGGATGCCAGTTTGTGGGTAAGTAAAATTCAGAACATCCTTTTTTGATGTAATAAAAATTATTATAATTTTGAAAGCTCTACAAAGCTCTGTGATGCATGAGTGATTTATTGAATGTTTTTAATATTATTAAAATATTGATATGATTTATGAATTAATTCATTATGAGAATAATATACGGAATGTATTCGTGATTTTTTCAATTTATTCATATTTTGTGTGTTGTTAAAAATGGTTATTGGTTATTTTTTTCACTTTTTTTTTACTTTTACTTCCAATGATTTGGAAAATAAAAAGACCCTGCCGGAAGATTAAAATTTATTGTTTGTAACTTTTAATTAATTTTCTTTCAAATAGATATGATTTACAAGCAACATTTGAGGCAACATGGAGAACTGACCTTTGCATTACTGAAAATTTAATGGAGAATGTGACCAGATGTGTTTGTCCACTTTCTGGTACTTTTATTGTTTTATTGGCTAAAAGGAATTTTAAAGTGAGTAGTTTTTTTTTTGGTTTTAAAAGTAATAATTTTAAATACTTAATATAACAATTAAAGACAATGTCAAATCACTGTAAATAATCATCTAAGCAATATATTGCTTTTGATGATTCTACTGACGTACTCATATAAAAGAAAGTTCACAATTTGCTAGAGAGAACCCATGAATAATTACAATCTTACTCAAGGCATGCGTGTTTTAATTTATTATTTATTTGTCTTGGCGTCAATTTATAACAATAAATATGAGCAAGATTAAAGTATATAAATAGGACATTTTCTACGAAATATTTAAAATGAAAATGAACTACAATATTTCATAAGTCTTTAGCATAACATTCATACCAAAAAAACTCCAAGAATATTTATTCATTGTTCTATTGAAATATTAACCGAAAATATTTATTTTCGAGTTAAGTCACGTTGTACCAATTTTATTGGCACGTACGAAAACAATTTTCAAACGAAACAAAATGCCATTAAGTCACCAATGCCATCCATGTACGCTTAACGTGTGTATCGACCAGACGACCAACTTCTATAGCTAAATGTACTAAAACAAATTTAAAAAGATTTTAATAAAAATTCATTTACTATTTATTTACTCATAGTCGTCATTGATCCGAGTATCATCTCGTCCAATATTCGTGATAGTCAGCTGTGGCTGCTGTTTCTTACAATCCTGCATTGCATTTGGAATTCTGTTACCAATTTTATATCGCCGTAAATGTTCTGTGACATTTTTGAAAATGCAATTTTGTACCGCCACATCAACAGCAATGGCAATATTCACATTGGGATTTTTAAAACTCTTGCCACAAGTAAGTATAAATAACATATTTTTTTTTATTTATGGATTGCTTATCTCTGCTTCTTTTTTGGTCTATGCGGAGACAGATAAACTAAATGATATTATATTTTTGCATATAAATTGGAAATGATGGAATAAATATTTAATTTATTCTTTTCGGTTACTGGACTGTATTATTTTTGTTATAGAACTTCTTTTATAGAATTTTTGAATAATTTTATTGAAGTGATTTATATGAAAATAATTGCATAATATTCCTATTGTATTTTTTCTGATCCAATTCATATATAACTGAACTTTTTGTATATAATAAGGCAATTAAATGAAATACAATTTAACCAAATACATATTTGACAGCAAATGTTTGACGATTTTAAAAAGTGAATTAATTCCTTTACCTAAAATAGCATGGATTATTTCTTGTACAGCTAATCGTTTAATCAACATTTTAAAATAAACATTTTGTTCATGTCTTTACGCTCATTATTTTAAACTTTACTACTGCACGAAAATTTGGTCCCTTCATTTGTCTTGCTATTAAATGACTGAATTAATGAATACAAATTGAAATCATAAAATTACTATAATTTATTTATAATATCGTAATTACATGACTAAAGATTATAATAAATCATTCATTTTAATGTTCTATATATAGAGAATACCGAAGAAGTAAGTATATATTTATCTTACCGCACTCTCATTATCAGATATGGTATGGAAATTGTTTGACAGTTACTTTACCATTAAATTCAAATATGGAATATCACATTTAAGAGAATTGATAGTCAGCACTCTGTGTTTCTGATTTCAAGAATAAACTTTTATACATCTTGTCTGCTTTTAGCATTCATCATTGAAACTGAAACCAGTATAGATAACTTTTGTAACATATAGTTACTATATTTCCATATTTTGTGTTGTGCTTATATTTTATATTCTGGTAATACGCATATATGAATTATATCAAATTAAAATTATAACATTTATTTAAAATTCGAGGGTTTAAACAATGGTTCCTTATAATTTATTTATTTATATAGCAATTATGTAGCTCCACATTTATATAGAAAGAATTGAGTTGATATTAAATGCATAGAAAGTTTTCATTAGTCAAAAACTATTTTGGTTGCTATCTGTTTGTTGATATATCTCTTTCTCTATGCAAATATATTTAAGTGTATTCGTAGAAATACGAATAAGTTTTAACTGAACTGTTAACTAAATAAAGTTTACTTTAAGTTATATATAAGCGTAACGATAGTTTTCCATTCATGTTCATGTATAGTGGCTTGGTGTTATCTTATAAATAATTAAGAAACGAAAATCCATACAAAGAGAATATACATCAGTAATAAAATATTTAGTTCAATTTCTAAATACATTACGATATTTTTTTTATTCTTTTTCGCTTTAGTATAAGTAGTGTATGTTCAGTATCAATGTTATGTTTTATTCTCAAAGAACGTATATTGTTATACCGTCATCTCTAAATATTACCATAAAGATTATTTTATGTCAATGTTAGTATGATATATGCAGTGTTGTTTTTTCGTTTATTATATGCACATTTATCAGTCGGTTCCCTGTTTCATAATTTTATACGTTTTTGCAATCCATATTTTTTTTATCTGCAGTAAGCTTAACCACTATAAAGAAAAAATCAACTTTAGCGGATAATAAACCTTATGGTTATGCATGTTTCTGTGCAGATAACTACATGCATACACGATTATTTGTTTGTTTTGTTCTAGCATATTCACATTTTTGTGTAGTCTTGTGCATTTAGCATCACATTTAAAAATGTGCATATAAATTGCATATTATAACATTCAATATACAAATATTGAACTATTGTTTCATTTCTAGCGAAATATAACTGCAGTCAAATGCATTTCCGTGGCTAAAAATTTCATGAACAAAAAAAAAAGAAAATACATACTTTAAAAATAAATATGTAATTAGCCTAAAAATACAAACCGAGAAAGAAATAAATGACTAAAATATAATAATTCATAACTTTTTTTTTTCTTTGTATGTACATCGTACTTGCTTTTAAGAAAAATTAAAATAAAGGACTTGCTACTATTTATGTATTTTCGGTTTTATTCATTTGACTAAAACATTAAGCACTGATACGGAAAAATAAATAAACCTGAAAATTAGCTACCAGTTAATATTTCTTTGGAATGCGCAATAAAAATATGTTAATGGCAGAATTTAAGTAATTTAAAACCACCATTTATGTTTTAAGAAATTCACAGATATTTTAGAAATTTGAATTGAAATAATAAAATAGAAGTAGCTTCAATTATGAATACGGGAAGTGCTCATTAAAGAATTAAATACTCTTCAGTTTTAAACTGAAACTTCCTTTCCAACATTTAATATTTCCACTTAGCTTTTATAGTCTTTATTTTTCTTTTAAATATGACGAATATTACAATTTCTTAATTAAAAAACAAAAAAAGCGCTTGGTTTTTTGTTATATATTTTTCATTGTTATTCTTAAATTAAATGAAAGTGCATATAAAAGTTTTTATCAAAGAAAATTTTAACTTTGAAGATAAAGATACAGAAAAAAACTCACTTAAGTTATTGTTTGTTCTTAAAATTTTTTAATAAAGGGAAAACAATCTGAAATTGTGGACAGTGCTTCATTTTGAGAAATGTTTTTTTTTCTAAATTTGATTGAAAATTTTCCTGTTAGATGCTATTATAAGCTTTATTGGACTGTGATACATGAATATTTCAATCCAACTTATTAATCTCAAGCAGCAATTTATATTGGATATCTAGATTCTAGATCAGTTTATAACTTAGACATATGGACATAGGTTAGTCTTACTCCACCAAATTTTAAATCATAGAACTAAGATAATCGTTGATCTAATGAAATATATGGTGACAGCTAATTTAAAATCTTTTAGCATTTTAAAGAAATAGAATACTTACTTTCAAGAGCTAAATAACTCAGGGCATTTGATAAAGAAAAGAAAAACAATATTCACTGAGTTTTAAACAGCGGTAGAATAATAATATTACAAGCAATTATCAGAAAGTATGTTGATAAATAAAAATTCTACTTTCTTTCATCACTAATGCATTCAGATGTGGTTCGGATAAGATAGAGCTTTAATATTGTATTATAGTAAATTGTACCTGCGCTTCGTTGGACTTTACTGTTAGCTTCGCCTCATTTTAATTTGAGAAGTTTGTAAAACTCTTTCCGCAGACTTTATTTTATTTTATTTTTTTAAATCATCTTTTGAGATTTGTGGAAAACAAAAAAAAAAATATGAACTTTTCGCAGATGTAGGATCCGGCTAAATAAGCGTATCTATATAATTTGAAATATATTCGCAAAAGTGATTACATAATGATTTTTTTTTTGAAGAGCTTTTAAGCAATGAAAATGACTAATTTGAGATTAAACTCGGGGCCAAAAAATAATGAATAGGAATAAACAATTTGGAATTGTGAAGCGATATTGAAATATTTCAAATTAGAATTTTGTTTAATGGCCAATTATTAATAATAATATTTGAACAAGTTTGTTTGTTATGAATTTTAACATACTATGTTTGAAAAAAAAAAAAAAATCTTTTATTCTTTTTAAGTAAAAGTTGAAAGTTATTTCAACAATAATTAATCGACTAAATGCATTTTTTTTTGTTTAAAAAATTAAAGTTGTGTTCATTCGTACTAAAGTTGAATTATGTACAACAAATTTATGAATGAATAGTTTCCATTTGGTATGTTAAATGTGTTTCATAAACGTTTTATTTGAAATCGTTAAATTAATAATTAGTCATAATGTAATTTTTCAATCGAACTTCAAATATATTTACTTGAATTATTTAGATTCACTGCACAAAAATGTGATCTATTAATTTTTTTGAAACGTTAACAATGCTTTCTAGTCTTTCATATTTTTACAAATATGTACATAAATAATCGTGATGTGTTTGTTTTTATACATATATTTCCATTAATCCTTAAAACTTCATTTGCCGTAAAAAAAATATCTGAAACTTTCATTATTATTCTTTTTTCTGTTGTTTATATTTGACTCAAATAAACGCTTGTTTCATTTTATGAATATCTATTCTGCTGAATTTAATTCAATAAAATGTATTATTGCACAATGTTGGCGTTAGCATGGGGAAATGCAAATGTAAGTTCTATTCATTCGGTGCTGGTACTTGCTAGGGGATTATTTAATTTGCATGTTTACATTTGATTGTGCTGTGTATTGTCCACACAGCTGTAAATCAACATATTTTTATTATTTCATTCAATGTATACTAGCCTCATATATGGTATACATATTATCATTCGATTGTAATTGAAACATAATACCTCGAGGCATAGGTCATCCGACAGATGAAATAAAAGTAATTTTTTTTAAATTTACGGATTTTTAACACAACGACAACAATGAACGAAAAAAAAATTAATTAAAATTTTCAAATATTTATGAATAATGTTTTGGTTAACTTCTTCTTTATTTTTTTCTATTATAGGATTGGCATGGCATTATTAGTTCAAGTTTGGGCGGTCTATTGTTGCTTGGATCATCTACACTAATCGCTATAACGTTAATCGTTGACTCTGAACTGTGTCCAAGGAAAAGTCCAACGTCCAATTTGTCATCGGGTATGCGTGGTGCAATTGGACTAAGTTGGTTTATGCCAACATTGTATACAATAGCAACGCCATTAGTCTACTCAGTGATGGGACAATGGCCAGTAAATTGGTGGATGAAAGTGAATAGTATTGGTTTCGTATTATTTGTGATAATCGAAATGCTATTTGTGATACTTTTTTGTTTGTTATTTTTTACGTTACTTCAAAAGCTTTTATATTTAGCTAAGAAACATGACAAACACAATTCATCTGTACTGAGGAGGTGAGTACATATTATTTGTTATTTTATTATTTTTTAGCATACAAAGAATGAAGTATTGATTCTTCATAAGCAATGTACACCTCTAAAACAATGGATGCTAAGTGGAAAACTATAAAATAATAGTAAAGCTTAAATTTCTATATAAGTATATTTTTTTTCTCACTTTCAGACTTGGCTTAATATACCGAACAGCGATACTTCTAATACTAAAACTAGCAACTGATATTTTATATCTAATATATATGAACACAAACGAATTTATATTTAGCTACATCTTTGGGATATTTAGTATATGCTTGGTGAGTGTTTACAATAAATCTTTCCTTTTTAAATAAAATATAAAAATTACATTATCCTCTGTACGAAATGGAAACGTCATATTCATGTGAACAAATCTCTGTCACTTTTACAACAGTATTACATACCAATTCTATACTTGCTACTTAATATTATAAAAGACCGACAATATTTCTAAAATAGTTGAAATTTATACCAGCAAGCAAACTCATATAAAATACAATACAGGATTGTGTATTATTTCATTTTGTTTTAATATTTTTTATTTTTATATCCCTTAAGTAGTTATAAGATAATAAATCTCTTTTTGATATCCGTTCTTTAGTTGGTTATGAAATTCTTTATTCTTTGTTCTTTTATTATATGTATTGTGATTGTGAACGATTTAAGCTTGTACATAAAATAAGCCTTGAGGCAGATATTAATACAACTAAAAAAAAAAAAATATATTCGCACACCAATCTTATCACATGAAGGGAAACTTAGCCAATGTTAGCGTTTATTACCCACCAGCTGCTTCTTAAATATCAGACAAATGTTTTTCCTTTATGATTCTTTTACTGAGTGTTTTATTTTTGCTGTATGGGGCACGTTCAGATGTAAATCTGTATTTAAATAATATATAGATATGACTTTACGTCAAATAGACAATTTATGCCTAAGTAAAAACACATAATTGTTAGACGGCCCAGCCGAATTTTTTTTTTAAGATTTCCTAATGGGCCTTAGATGGATATTTTTTTTGAAGCATTTTTAAATATTTTCTCAGAAGAAACTATGGGTCGTAAATGTAACCCTGATTTCCCCCAGCCATTTTAAATCTTAAAGTCGGCCAAAATCGATGCTATCTGACATGCACATACATAAAAATTACTATCTCCAAATGTGCTTAATCAAATTAAACACATGTTTTCAATCTTCATACAAATTTCCCAAAAAAAAAAACAAAAGAACAGCAGTATCATTTATCCTCAACAGATGGCGCTGTTTGTTCCTCTTTTTTTTGGAAAATTTGTATGAAGATTGAAAACATGTGTTCACTAAATTTGCAATATCTCAGGAAATACTCAATGAAAAATCCCAAACTGTTTTTTAATAGATATCTTATTAAGTTCTTTATATTACAAATAAAACACCTCTGTACTTAAAAAAAATTGGTGTTAGTTTAAAAATTTGAAAAAATGGAAAAAAAATTGAACTGTGAAACATCATAACTTCCGAACCAATAATCACAGAGTGTCCAAATTAATTTTAAAATGTAGCTTATCTTAACACCTTTCTAACACATAATTTTTAAGTTGATTAAGTACATTTGGAGATAATAATTTTTATGTATGTGCATGTCAGATAGCATAGATTTTGGGCGACTTTGAAACTTCAAATGGCTGGGGGAAATCAGGGTTACATTTCTGACCCATAATTTGTTCTAAGAAAATACTTAAAAATGCATGAAAAAAAATATCCAACTAAGGCCCATTAGGTTTTAGATTTTTTTTTAGATTTTTCCACTTCATTCTGAATAAGATAAAGACTAGTTTAAAAAATGTTAAACTCTTTTTGTGAGTGATTCCGGTAATGTTTGAGCTCTTCTCTATGTTATCGGTTTGAAATTTTAATTTTAACGGAAAATTCATGTTTTCTTCAAAAAAAAAAGCTGCTTGAATTGAAATTAAAATATTTTATGCAAAGAAAATACGAAAGAATAAATAAGAGTGAAGTTAAAATGGCGCTTCAGCTATTCCATACCATAACAAATGTATAACAAAACATATTGAATTACTTTGCATGTAAGATCGCAATAAATTTTAAAGACAAGCGTTTTTTCTTCAAAATAGAAAAACAAAATAACACAAATTCTCATGAGATTTTAATTGAAACCTCAGATGAAGTTGAACATTTTTTGTAAAAGCATTTCGCAAAATGGAAATAATTATGTTGCTTTTAAAGGTGTTTCTATTTTTATTTAAATACAAGAAGGAAAACAGTTCTATTTTTGCTTTCTTATCTTTATTTATGCCAACAATGATATATACCTAAATGTTAGCAATTTTGTTATCTATATTTATAGACAAGCCAGACATTAGTTCTGTATGTTAGCGTCTTATTTCTGATACAATATCCACCTACCCCACCTCTGGAACATTACTTGGAAAATATACAGAAATTTCTGACACTAGTATTTTAAATGGCGTTCGTTCGTTCATTCATTTCGCATTTTTGTTCTTAATCTTCGTTTTAATCTGATAAAGTCTTTTCATATTCTTTTTATATGTTAAATGTGACGTGTGAATATAACAGCAACAATAAAATTCCTTCTCTCTTGTTCATAAGAACACTGAAGAAAATTTATGATTTAATAATAAAAAAAAAAAGAAATTATTTTATGTTTTCATTGCAGGGATTCGCTATACTTTTTTGCTTTGTTGTAAAAGCTGAAATCAAGTTAAAATCCGAACCGGTGAATAAAAATAATACGAAACATAGTATAGAAGATTTTTGTTCCGGATCAATAAATAGTCCATTAAATTGTAAGTATATTCCTCTTAACGTTATTCCTAATAGATTATTGAAAAAAAAAATAGCTCTGTACTAATCGATTCGACTTAAATTGTTCCTCACATTCATCGTTATGTGCATATTTAGTTTATACAAATCATGATATTGAAAAAGATAATGAATGTGGTGCACCATCGACAACAACCAAACTACCATTAACTATAACAGCGCCACGATGTCCATTAGATCGATTACCAACGAATATTGTTGATTCATTTATAACAACTGGTGGTTTATGCGAAACAGCATTTTTAGAGTTAAACGATCCATCAATGAATTTGGAATCAAACTTTATGGACTTTAAACAGCAGTCATCGGGACGATGCTATGATTTAGAAATGCGTTCACCAGAACAAGATTTATATGGAAGTAGTTATAAGCCATCACAGGGAAAATGTTATCTTTCTGACACTAATGATTTTGTAGGTGTTAGTAGTTTAGATATACTTCAGGGAGTTCGACAAGGTAAGTTTTCATAAGATCTGATGTTCAATCAATTTATATTTTATATGTATTTGTTCATTATATGATATATGTTATTTGATACCTAGCGAAGAAAAGTATTTTATTAGTATGACTATAAATATGCGTAAATTACCATTTACATTTCAAACAAACAATATTATTTCTTTTATTACAGATAGCATTATTGGTATTCGTAGTAATAATAAAATCAACGAACCATTAGTTAAAATAGACTTAAAACCATCCAAATTATTATCATCAACAACATCAAATCATCAACAAAGCTCAATGGATACAAATTTTAAAGAATCACCTGAAAAAACTTCATCCACAACAATTTCAAAACCAACCCAATCGACACCTCCAAAGATAACCGTAACATCGACTGATGATGATAAAACCATCGATGGTATGTTAGATCGCATATCACATGATTTAGATTATCTATTAAATAGAACGATGGAAATTCCAACACAAGCTAGGCGTTCCACATCGACAAGTATTAATAACAAACAAATCGATATGACGCCACCAGTTCAAACTACAATAGCTTCAACGTCTTTTTCCATGCCAGAACACGTACCTCCACCTCCACCACCTCCAATAAACGTACATTCACATCCTAATCTTAGTGTACATGAGGTAATACTTGAAGAGGAAGCAGAAGATTAGTTTTTTTTTTTTTTAAATTATATACATTTTGCAGAACTTTCCTTTCTAATATTAAACTGTGAATATAAGATGAAAACCATTTTTAGGTAAGTTTATATGTAAAATATTTAGATAGGAATTTAATATATAAAAGAAAAATATATTAATAAATTTAAAAAGAAAATCAACGCCTATTTTCCATTTACGAAAATATTTAAGATAAAAATAAAGCGAAAAAATGTTCATATTCTTCTCCCTTTAAAAATGCCTATTTTTACAAAGATATTTTATTAATCAATTTCTATTAATTTAATAGAAATCCAGTAATTCTTGAAAGCTCTCTGGCTGTCAAAATCAACTGTCATTCAGTAATTCTACGTGATTCTTAACTACTTCGGTATAATATTTTTTTTCTCGCTGTAACGTTTGTCGCCATCACCAAATCTTATAATTCAATTTTTCAATGTTCTGTTAAAATTTGTTTCTTCAGTTTTTGTTCCCATAATTTTTTTTTATTTTTTTTCTTACAATTAAATTAAAATAAGAGTTTGTGTTTAATCGAGAAAATGTTTATAAAATTATGTGTAAATTAAAAAAAAAAAAAGAAGATATATATGTTTCTTAAATAATTAGAACTCAGTTAAAAAGAAAAAAAGAGCCATAAACCATATATGTTAATTGAACATTTTTCACCTTAAACATCCCAATACAGAATTCTGTACTTACTTTATACTCTATATATGAACATCAATTTTATAATCCGCTTTATGGAAAAATAAAATGTATATATTCGTCAAGGTTTGGTGTTTTAATATACGAAATCAGTAAGGTGTAAGCATAATTTACATCTTAAAAATTAAATTATTATGAAAATCAACCACATGTACCTACTATTATTATACAATTCTAAATTTATAATCAATACTCGATGAAAAAAATAATTTACTTATTCTCGGTAAAATTGCTATAAGTAGAAGCCAGTAAAATTTAAAATGAACGCAGTTAACAGAAATTAATTTACGTTTAAATATATTCTGTGTAATTAATGTATTTTGTTAGTTAATTTCAATAAAAAATAAGCGAGTAAATTTATTAGGAAAAAAAACAACATAAAAATGGAGAATTCTATTGTTTTATAATAGCAATACTAATGGTTTTCAATAATTAATTACAAGAAAAATTTACCGAATTTATTTGAAGAGAAATTTGACGAGTTAATTCTAAGAAAAGTTATACGAATTAATTTATAAGAATACATAAAAATAGAGCCTTTCCTAGAAATCTATTGTTTTATAATAATCAAGTAAATTGAAAGATAAGTAGATTATTTTTTCATCAGGTTTAGACAAATTTATTATAAATTCCCAAAGAAATAATATAGACTCAATTTTTAAATAAATTTAATACTTTGAAAAATAAAATTTTCTAAAAAATATTTGGCACAAATTTTTATTGTGTTATTTTAAACTCAATGAAATCGATCTTGAAATATAAAGATCTCGTTTTATGTTTATTTTTGAGGTTGAAATGGGTAACAACATTTTACAACATTTCAACTGATTTTGATACAGATCTTTATTTTCTAACTTCAGCTTGTATTTCAAGGGTGTTGATATTCTACCCTTAGCTTTTGATAATTTATAGCCTATGATCTGATCAGATACTATGAAAGAAACTATGAAAAGAGTTAAATAATGCTGAATGCTAAGTCGATCTGTACAGAATTCATTTTCTGCTGAACCACAGCGGGGGAGTGAACTATTGCTACAGAACTCGTTAATAACTTTTAATCGATTTAATAATAATCGTCATTTAACAATTTCATCCTACATTCATTTCTGATTTTATTATTTTATAATGATTGTTTAATATCATTAATTATAATTACCTGTTTATTATGTAATAAAATAAATGTTTAAATATTTTTTATTACATTTCTAATTATTTGTTATCTATTTAACCAATTAATAAACCAATTTATACGTTTTTTAACAACTAAGGTCAAATTATCCGAAATTGATTAAATTTTGATCTAAGACCAAATTATCCGAACTAGGGCGAATTTATCAAGAAGTTAAGGTCAAAATGTATTTACCCGTATTTAAATGTCAAAATAACTGCAAATCGAAAACTATATATGAGCATATAGAATAGTAGAAGAGTTTTTTTTTTACATCTAAAGTACGATTGTGATTCACTTGAGCGCACACATTTTCTTTGTTTTTGTATAATTCACGAGATCTCGTTTATTTTTATTGAATTGTGTGGCCAATATTTCTAGATAAGTTTATTCTTCAAATGCATTATACCAATTAATAAATAATTTAATTTAATTTTTATAAAATACATTCTTTGTCATTTATTTTAAATAATCATATTTTAATAATTTATAATTGAAATAAAAACATTTATCATTACCAGCAATATTAAAATAAAAAAAAAAATAAAAAATAGAATTTTAAAAGAATGTAAATTCTTTATAATTAAAATTAAAGTTTTAATTAATTAATCAGTAATTATATTTAAATATATATGTCTACATTTTGTAAATATTTTCCAGTGTTAGTAAATATTTTAAATGAATTATCAAAAACATTTATAGGCACCAATCACTCTGTCACAGAACAGAACAGTAAATAAATAATAAAATATTAAAAACAACAACATTTTAAATAAACTGATATTTATATTTAACACTAAAATAAATAAATCCAAATAAAATCCAAATAATATGCAAATATTAATTAAATTTTTATATTAAAAATTTTCCACAAAACATTAAAAAAAAAATATGAATTAAAACAGTCGCAAATACCATCCATTTGAATCATATATAAAACATTACCTACATATATTCGAATTTTTTCATCAAAATTGTTCAAATCAACATAAATAAAGTTTTCTTGTTTAAATTTTTTTTCATATTATTATTTTTGTAAGTACCAAACTTTAAAAACTATTTATATAGATAAGAAATGAGTAATTATTGATTAAAATGTAAACTTCTAATTTTCAAAAAAAATAACTTATATATAGTTATATAGTATATATAACTATACTAAAATCACCTAATTTAATTTAATGTAAATATAAAAATAATGATTAAATATTAATTATAAAAACAAAAAAGAAACTATAATAAATCAAAATATGTATTTTTTTTTCCTTTTTTTGTAAAAAAATGATTCATATAAAATGCAAAAAAAAAAAATAAGAAATAAAATATAATAAATATATATAATATATATGTATATGATTGATTATATATTAAATTAATGTTGTTTCTGTTATTCTTTAGAAATTAAAAGAATTCGATACTCGATAATGGTAAGTATGAGAATAATTATTTCGTCTGTTGGATTCAAAGATTTAAAATTTAAGGACTTTTTGAATTAATATTTTCATATTACTTAATAAAAATCATATAACATTGTAAGAACATTGGATCATATAACTCCAATTTACAGCATTGTCACTATATCATTGCCGTTCTGGTAAATATTTGTATTTTTTAAAAGTAAGTAGGTAAGTATAGTAATCAAAGTAATAAGTAAGAAGTAAATATTTGAGAAATAATTGAAATTGAGAAATGGTTGCCACCACAATTGGAATAAAATAAATTGATAGTACAGTTTACTGGTGAGACAGTCAAGTCTGACGTCAAGAAAATAAGTAAGGTAAGTAGACAAATGATGAATTTTAAACTTAAGTAATGTCTGAAATTAAGAAAATTAAAAAAAATTGCTATGGTCCATTTTGCTTTTGAATATATTCGTTTGTTGATCAGAAAGAATTTACGTGATTATACTCCAGAGACTACGTTTACCATACAAAAAAAAAACGGGAAACGAATAAATTTCTCAAAAAAATTTATCGAACCAATAACGACTTAATTTTTCTCAAAAATGGAGTAAATATTGGGTCCCAAGGCAAAAAAAAACGAAATATTAAAAAACGTTAAAAAAAAAATTCTGCGTCTTTTGGTATGCGACCATCAAAATTCGCCCTGCCAATCATGTACTTGATTTTTTTAAAAAATTTACAAATCTCTCAAAAATGAACTTTACATTTGCCAATATTTTTTAAGCTTTTACGTGAAAAATAAATTAAATCGACAATATTTCGCAAAAATTGGTAAAAATGAAAATTGTATTTCTGCAACACACCATCAAATAGTATTAAGGTTGATATCCAAAACAAGAAAGAATGTTATATTATTTAATTATTCCAAGAGAAAATTTAGGTACCACAAGCCAGTGTTGTAGTAGCCGCTTGGCTCAGCCCTATTCATATTTAAATTATCATAAATATTACATTTTTTAATATTTACTTAGAATAAATGTAGTGAAACAGAAAAATAATTTGTTTAATATTAACATAACCACTCGGACCCGCTTTTGTTATATCTGAATTCTGTGAACTGGGAACTTATAACTATTTTTTGTTATTCCATATTTATAAACCGTGCACCACATGGGTGTTTGGTAAAACGTTACGCTCAGTACAAAATATTAAAAGTTACACTGCGGAAAACGTTACATATGGGGGGGAGGGAGGTCATCATGATATTTCTATTGAGACGGATGGACCAGGTGGAATCCATGGAATTGTTCGAGGGCATCAAGTGGCACTAGATGGTTCCAACAATAATTTCATCATATTTTATCATTAATTATAAATTAACTCTATAGTCTCTATTCGCATACTGATCGATAATTAGATGGCGCTGCTAAATTTCTGATTAGTGACAAAAAAAGTAATAAAATTCAGTGTCAAAAATAGTTAACTTTAAA
>JAABKK020010009.1:0-23377 GCA_011634745.2 Catotricha subobsoleta
TTTTTCTATTTTTTCTTTTCTTTTATGTAAATTACACAAATCTGTTTATTTATAAATATAATTCATCAACAATAAATATTTTATTTTAATCACTTAATGTTATCAACAAACAAAAATATCTACCTAAATGTTTATAAATGTTTTTATAAAAGTTCAATTTCGTGTGTAATTGTTTGATGTAGGTCTTTTAACAAATAAATTAATAGAAACTATAGTTTGTTGATCATCAAGTGCCTAGGATTAATTTTTTTTTATTTTATAATTTTGTGACATACCTATTAAGTATTTGCTTACGAATAATAATATGTACATTAAACACTTTAACGAGGCCTTTGAAAACAATTCAAATTACATCATCACTTCAAAACTATCTTATATAATTATTATGGAAGGCAGTTTTGTACTGATACAGTCATACAAATATATATTGCATTAAGAACAAATTCGCCTGTCTCAACGTATGTACATGTCGTGTCTCAAAATCGACCTACACAGTATATAACATAAGTACTTGCATAATTTTTGCACAAGACTATATAGTGTGCATATTATTATATATATATTTTTTTTGTTTACATATATTTTTTGATTGAAATTGATCAAAATTTCTATTCATTACTTTATAATAAAGCTTACAATCAATAAACGTTTTTAATTTACAATTCTATTATTCACAGCATTGATCGTCCGCACATATTACCAAATATTCTTCATGCTATTGGTAACACTCCATTAGTTAAATTGAATAAGATACCACAACAAGAGGGATTAAAGTGTGATGTTTGTAAGTTTTGATATTAATTTTTTATTGACCCAATATTTTTTAATCTATTACTTCTATATTGTAGATGTTAAGTGTGAATTTTTGAATCCTGGTGGTTCAGTAAAGGACCGTATTGGTTTTCGTATGGTTGAAGATGCTGAAGAGCAAGGTCACCTGTTGCCAGGATGCACAATTATTGAGCCCACATCTGGTAATACTGGCATTGGAATAGCAATGGCATGTGCTGTTAAAGGATACAAATGTCTTATTGTGATGCCAGAAAAAATGTCAAACGAAAAAGTAGACGCATTAAAAGTGTTAGGCGCAAAAATCATTCGTACACCCAATGAGGCAGCATTTGATTCACCCGATGGGCTTATTTGTGTTTCGGAACGTTTACACAAGGAAATACCGAATTCTGTCATTTTGAATCAGTATAAAAATCCAGGAAATCCACTTGCTCATTATGATGGCACAGGTGAAGAAATATTAATACAATGTGACGGAAATGTGGATATGGTTGTGTGTGGAGCAGGAACTGGAGGTACAGTGACAGGAATTAGTAGAAAAATTAAAGAAAAATGCCCGAATTGCATTATTGTGGCAGCAGATCCAGAAGGTTCGATATTAGCCGTACCCGAATCCGTTAATAAGACTGATGTTACCTTCTATGAAGTAAATTTTGCCATTTCCAACATAAAAAGTTTTTATTTGTTTATTAACTTCTTTTCAATTTTAGGTAGAAGGTATTGGCTATGATTTTATTCCAGACGTTTTGCATCGTGAGGTAGTTGATGTATGGATTAAAACTAATGACAAAATAGCGTTTCCACTTACACGCAGATTAATCCATGATGAAGGAATTTTATGCGGCGCTAGCAGTGGTGCGGCTCTCGTTGCTGCTATAAAAGCTGCAAAAGATTTAAAGGAGGGTCAAAAATGTGTTGTTATTTTGCCAGATGGCATAAGAAATTATATGACAAAATTTGTTTCGGACAATTGGTTAGAAGCACGTCACTTGAAAGAATTAAATAATGAACACAACCATTGGTGGTGGAATCATAAATTATCTGATCTTCAATTGGGTAGTTTAATAACAATCAAGTCTACCGTAACCTGTGCATCTGCTTTGAATACTCTGAAGGAAAATAAATTAAATCAGCTTCCTATTATTGCTGATGATGGGTAATAATGTTATATATATAATATATATATTAAAAAAAAATTGAAATCTAAACCAAAATTTTAATTTTAGATCTCTTAAAGGAGCAATAACATTAACTTATTTAACTGAAAAGCTAGTCAGCCAGAATCTTCAATTAACCGAAAAAGTCGAAAAAGCTGTATTCAAGAAATTTCAAAAAGTTACAAACAATACAGTTCTTGGACTTGTATCACGAATACTCGAAAAAGATGAATTTGCTGTCGTCGTTGATGATAAAGGTCATTGCACTGGAATAGTCACAAAAATAGATTTTTTGACTTACGTTTCAACGAAAACAGATCATTTGAATGGTTCCGACATTAAAGTTAAAAACGGATATTAATTTCATGACAAAATTAATTAAATTATTATCAATTGGAGTACAAAAACTGTAAAGGCATGTTTTTCTCCAATTTTTTAGTTTTTCTTTTTTAAATTAATAATTGATTTTAATTAGGCTTAATAAATTTTAAAATTACTCAATAACTTATATGATTTAAATAAAACGCAATATTGATGTTTCAATTGTAATTGGCATTTTTTTATATTTTTACTTACTACGATATAAGAAATTAAAGGTAGCTAGGGGTAATATTATTCGTATCAGTTCTGTTAATTTTGTTTATTAACAAATTAATAAGTTAGCCTTAGCACAAAAAATACTTTAAAGTTTTTGACATTAAAACGATACTATTATTTATGCGTTTAATGGTTAAAATTCTTCCTGTGTTTAAAAGTAGAGATACGGTACCTAAATTGTCCAAATCGTTACGAAGGGAATCAAGCTTTAGCATTTGCGGATCGAGGCAGGGGCGATCGCACCCCACCCCCACCTCATGAAATGATATTTAATTTTAATAAAGTGAGTTTTTTTTTCGTGCTTTACTGTTTTGTATGGTGGATATTATATCTTTTTGAAGTTGCAAAAACAAAAATAGAATATAAGAAATAAATTACTATAGTTTTAATAATTTATTTCATTTCCGCCCACCTCGAAATATGTACCGGCCCTTGAGCTCAAGTAAACAATTTGATTACGACCGTTGTTATTTATATACACTATTCCGATTTTCTGCGCCTATGTTATAAAGCAAGATTTAAACAGAATAAATCTAGATCGTGGCATAACTTTTCCGCTAGGGTGGCGCTGTAGCCAGAGATCCCAAAATTACTTACATATTTCTTTTTAAATTTGTATGAAAAATATTTTTTTTTATTGCTGAAAGTAAAGTAAAATAATATTAATTACAAATAAATGCGACAAATTTTTGGTTTTGCTACATTTTTAATGTATCATTTAATGTTTTTATCTATGTTCTCATACAAAAGTCGCCATATTTGGGATTTCTAGTTACAGCGCCTCTTGTGTAATATTTTAAACTACACACTTGCCCACGATCTATAGAAGAAATTAGAATTATATTTTTCAACATATAATTTATGATCCAGAATAGGTAAATTCTATTTATCTGAATGTAGTGAAAGATCTTCAATTTATTTATTTCTCCACCAATAGGAAAGACGCATTAAGTGGCTATTCAGAATATTCAGATAAATAGAAAACGCCTGATTTGTTTAAATCTTCAAACGGATCCCAAAGAAGTAACTGAATGTTGGATACGTAAATTTCAAATGTTATTAATCGCAACATCGGGCAATACAATTCTCACACAATTTTTACGTGGCCGGCTACAGAAACGATGGTTTCGCAAAAAAAATATATTGTTGACAACTTGACAGTTCCAATTAGTATCTATTTATTTTCATTCGTTTTTCCTTAATTTTATGGAATTGTATTTTTCTTATTTTAACTTTATTCAAATTAACAAATTAATGTTAAACTATTGTGTATTGAAATTAATTCAATAATAAAACCATCGAAATAATGGCATTGAAGAAAGTTAAAGGAAATTTCGAGCGAATGTTTGATAAAAATTTGACAGATCTTGTTCGTGGTATTCGGAACAATAAAGATAATGAGGTAAATGAAGAATGAAAACGATAAAATAAAAAATGATTTTATTTATTTTTTTTTATTTAGTTGCTTTCAATAAGAACAAAATTAATAAAATAATTTTGTATTAAAAAAATTATTCTTACAAACACCTAAAAAGAAGACTAATTAAAAATAAATCCATTTAAAATTGGTCTACTTAAGTGGGCGGGTGGTACCATTATTCACCATTGTGCAAATATTTATTTGCAATATGTTCTATTGAAAAAATATTCAAAACATTACAGATTTCTTATAAAAATTGAACGAAAATGTTAAAAATTTTGTTTTTGTATTTTTGATATTAGGCCAAATATATCGCACAATGCATGGAAGAGATAAAACAAGAGCTTCGACAAGATAATATTAATGTGAAATGCAATGCGGTTGCTAAATTAACATATGTAAGTATAAACTATGAGTAATTTGTTTTTAAAATTATTGTGTTGATATAAAAATCAATATTGTTAGAATAGAAATACATAGTTTGTTTGTTTTTTTACATTATTATATTTCGTTGTATTTAGATTCAAATGCTTGGTTATGATATTTCATGGGCCGGATTTAATATTATTGAGGTCATGAGCTCAACAAAATTTACATGTAAACGAGTTGGTTATTTAGCTGCTTGTCAATGTTTTCATGCCGATAGTGAGGTATGAATAGATAATATGTATACAAGAATTTTTTTCAAAATGTAAAGGACGAATAATGTATTGCTACAGATCGAATATTAGATTAGAAATTGATTAATTTCCATGTTGATGTGAAATAATAGACGCAACTTTCCATGTAAACATTTATAAGGCGCAATTGGAAAACGATTGTAATAGACGCTTTCTATTTATCTGAAGAATTGATGTCCTTATTACTGAAAAGCATTGGTTTATGAGGCATTGGCATGAACAAACTAAATGAAAACTCTTTATATTAACTGCCGATAAAGGGTTGTACAGTTATGTAAGGCACTTAAGCTGTTTATCAAAGTTATATTTGTTCGAGCAATTATATTTTTGTAAAGATCTCCAAAAATACGGTATATTTCAAAAAGATTTTTGGTTATAAAAATGAAATTTCTTCAGTTCTAAATAGATAATAGAATGAGTTTTCGCGTATATTTACTGATGACCGGTATTATATGAATCGAAGCATTCTTTACTTCTTCAGATAAATAGAAAGCGTCTAATATCAACTTAGTTTGTGTGAATTTGTATCATAATACATAATGAAACAAAACTATCTACGAATGCAAACAAAAATAAAACTTCATTGAAAGTTCGATCTCTCAAAATACATGATTCGTCATCTTTCTTGATATTTCGATACTAAATTATGTTTAAATTTTAGTTATTAATGCTAGCCACAAATATGATACGAAAGGATCTAAATTCACAAAATCAATATGATGCTGGCGTCGCATTAAGTGGACTGAGTTGTTTTATATCGTCGGATTTATCAAGGGATTTGGCAAATGATATCATGACATTGGTAAACTTTATTTAAAACTAAAATTATAATTTTAAAATATTTTTTTAAAATATGTTTTCCGAATTAAAATTAGATGAGTTCAACCAAACCATATCTTCGCATGAAGGCTGTTTTAATGATGTATAAAGTATTTTTACGATACCCAGAAGCCTTACGTCCAGCCTTTCCGAAATTGAAAGAAAAATTAGAAGATCCAGATCCTGGTAAAATATTGCGATTTATTTTCTAGCAATAATTTGTCAAAACTTACATTCTATTTTGTAGGTGTTCAATCGGCTGCTGTAAATGTAATTTGTGAATTGGCACGTAAAAATCCAAAAAACTATTTATCATTGGCTCCAATATTCTTTAAACTCATGACAACATCTACAAATAATTGGATGCTTATCAAAATAATTAAATTGGTAAGTAGTAAATAATTAATAAAATTTGAGCGTGCAATTATTTCTATTCATGTTTTGTCTAAATTATACAATGAAAAGTTTGCAACCTTAACTATGATTGAACCAGGTTTAGGACGTAAATTAACTCGACCGCTGATTGATATTATTTCCAGGTTTTCGACATTCAAATAACTTAAATGTTGCTTATTTCACAAAAATATTTACGCTAAATAATGTTAACGTAAATGAATTATTTAAATGTTTATTTATTATTGAAAAATAAATTAAATTTGACATATTTTGATTTTCGTTGGATTTGGACGAATATGATTTTAGTTTAAGTATTTTACCCCCAAGTAAATTTTTTTTTTTTTTGAAAACAAATTACTTTTGCTCACATTATTTACTATTCACCTTATATAGGCTAAACATTACGCTAAACTTTATGTTTGTGCTCTATTAATTGAAATCTGTTTCTTTAATTCACACAAATTTCTTCGCGTTTAGCATAAGCGTAAGCCTGTATAAACTATATTATGTATTAATTGCCCTATTTATAAAATATTGCTAAACATTCGCTTTATTAATTACAGTTTGGTGCATTAACTCCATTAGAACCTCGATTAGGAAAGAAACTTATAGAACCCCTTACCAACCTTATTCATAGGCAAGTAGTTTTAAATGGAATTTATATCATATTTCTAGTTTGATTTGTATCATCGCTTACATTGCTGTTGTTTTTGAAATTTAAAAAAAAATATCATATGAGTGTTGATACAAATCACCTTCATAAGGTATGGTTTAATTAATTGTTTTTGAATTTACTTTTTCCTCAATAAAATAGCACATCTGCAATGAGTTTACTTTACGAATGTATAAATACAGTTATTGCCGTATTAATTAGTATTAGTAGTGGAATGCCGAATCATACAGCTTCAATTCAACTATGCGTCCAGAAATTACGGATACTAATTGAAGATTCCGATCAAAATTGTAATTTTGAAAATTAATTAATTATTTTTTTTTCAATTTTAAATATACATGTTTGTTACAGTAAAATATTTAGGATTGTTGGCCATGTCGAAAATACTTAAAACACATCCGAAAAGTGTTCAGGCCCATAAAGATTTAATCTTAGCTTGTTTGGATGATAAAGATGAATCGATTCGTTTGCGGGCACTAGATTTATTGTATGGAATGGTATCAAAGAAGAACTTAATGGAAATTGTACGTCGACTTTTGGGCCATATGGAACGTGCCGAAGGGTCAGCATATCGCGATGAATTACTATTCAAAGTAATTGAAATTTGTTCACAAGGTTCATATCAATATGTCACAAATTTTGAATGGTATTTAACTGTTTTGGTCGAATTGATACAATTAGAAGCTGGATCTAAACACGGTAAATAAATTAAACTAAGAGTTTTTTTTTTTTTTATTAAATCTTGATTCTGTTCACTTTCAACTAATTTTTAATATAACGGAAAACTGGAGATTTTGAATTAATTGTCATTTAAATTACAGGTAGTGTTATTGCAACGCAGCTATTAGACGTTGCTATTCGAGTTCAAGCTGTAAGATCATTTGCTGTTGCTGAAATGACATCATTATTAGAGTCTTTCCCAATATCAGCACAAAATGGATCAATGTTTGAAGTTCTGTATGCAGCTGCATGGATTGTTGGTGAATTCTCCAAGTAAACATAAAACTATTTATTTTAAAAATCATTTAAAATATTGATTATATCTTTTTTTTTTATCTGTTTTCAGCGAACTGAATGAGCCAGAACGAACATTGAATATTTTATTAAAGAATCGACCAGTTGCAGGTCATATACAGGGTGTTTATGTACAAAACATTATAAAATTATTTACACGAATTGTAACAGCGTTATTAGAAAAGAATGATGTTGATCAAATAATTCTGCTGTGTGATTTATTACTCAAAAAACTTCCATCATTTATTAGTTCTGGACACATTGAAGTTCAAGAGCGAGCTAGTTCCGCATTTGTTTTAATTGAAATGTTACGTGAGCAATTTATATCATCCACAATAGTTCCACAGACTGATGATATTCTCGCAGATATTCCAACTAACGATGTAGTACCATTAGAAAAAAGCAACGAAATTCCAATTGTTGCCATTGAAATTGTTCAAGAAATGGCTATGCTATTTGCGGGCGATTTAAATCCAGTTGCACCAAAAGCACAGCGTAAAGTTCAAATACCGGAGGGCTTAAATTTAGATGAATGGATTAATGCACCGCCAATGGAAAGTAGTTCATCAAGTGATGATGAACAAACTGATTTGTTTGTTGGGAGAGATGGTCATTTAGGAAAAGATGGTGATCGTGTCATTGAACTTACTAAAGAAGAGCTGGACAAAGTAATATTACAATTTAAAATTAATGTTAATTTTATTTATTTGTATTGTGATTTCCTTTTAAAAGATTCGGGAAGCAAGAAGATTAGAACAAAGACATAATCCAAATTATTTAAAATCATCAAAATCCTCACAACAAGAACGTAGTTTAACAAATGATGGATGCGAAGACATTCCAATAGCTGAATTAGCATTAGATGTTCCTTTGAAAATTACTTGTAAGTATCTCTATTTTAATTACTCTTTAATTAACGAAGACAATTCAAATTTGTAAAAATTTCAGCAACAAAAAGATCTGATAAATATTTGTTTGATGATCAATATAAGACTTCTAGTAAAAAGAAAACTTCGAAAAAGACTAAAAAGAACAAAAAATCAAAACATAGGCATATTAGTAGTGAATCAGACGGAGAAGGTTAGTTTCAATTTAAAATCGAATAATACCAAATATTTTAAAAACCTAACTTGGTTTTTGCTTTTTCTTCTTCTTTCAACAGAACCGGAAGCTTTACACATCGTAAATACTTTCATTGAAATGCCAGAAGGAGCAAGTATTTCGGATAATGAAGATAAAGATCGTTCGGATATAAATGATCCACATCGGGCTCTTGATATTGATTTGGACATGTAAGAATTTAGAAATTTTATATACAAACTAAATTCCATTTAATTAAAATAAATAAAAATATTTTTAGACCATTAAGAAATGATGAAGTTTTACCAAAGCAAAGCTATAAAAAATCCATCAAGAATGCAAACTTAGTCGAATCAACAGTTATTAGCAATGCTATTGACACTAATGTTAATAATGGTTTGTCAAAATCATCAACACATTCGCTTCACGATGAAACCAATAAGAAAAAGAAAACAAAATCACAAACTAAAGAAAAAAACCACCATGATAACCACAAAGACAAAACTGATCATAAGAAAAAACAAAAAAATAAAATAAAGTCAGATAGCGGCGCTGCTGACGAAGTTAATTTGTTAGGAACACCAGTTAAGGTGGCTAAATCAAAATCATCAACCGCATCTTCAAAGGATAAACCGAAGAAAGAGAAAAAATCTTCAAAGCAAAAAAATACGACGAATGATACTCCTAAAAATGATTCAAAATCTGGATACGAAGAAGCCCTCGGCATTTCTACTCCAAGCAAAGAAGTATATTGAATGAAATATGTCTTTAATCAATTTATAAACATAGCAAAAAAAAAGAAAAAAAGAAGCTAAACCAGAACAAAAATCAATCTAGTGATAAATTTAAAAAAACTAGCAAGAATTATAAATATAATCATTTCTATAATGAGAATGCCGCCCATTATCAAATTTGTTTTGTTAGTGGAAAATTCTAATTTCTGATTATTTTTTCTTTACGTTTGTTTAATAAATCATATCCATTTTCCCCTGAAAAAAATAATAATCCCATAATACTAAAATTCCTATAGCATAAATTCGTTATTCGTTAGGCCAAAAATATTTCAATGACAATATTTTTGTATGTGCGTGCGTGCTCTGTACTTCATCTCCATTATTTTAATATAATTAATATGACCCAGTTTCCTGTTCTCCATCGCCTTCCATAACCACTCGCTTTATGTGATTTTTCAATTTCGAGATTTTTTTTTTTTTTTCAATTTTTTATTTTCGTCGCACTCTTTAAATTAATTTTCTAACTCTATATTCCATTAATTATTTTTAACTTAAGCATTATATATATTTTAAAATATAATAAAATAAAAGCAAAAAAATTATGAAATTATTAAAATATCCTAAGCTACTATAAAATAATTAAAATTTATGGCTTTGGCTAAACTTAAACGCTAAACCTATTATTATATTTATATTATATCATTGAAATAGTAAATTAGTACGTAATCCACATGAAATTAATGAATATGAAAGCGAAATTATATAAATATATATTTATCAACAAAAATAAAAAAAAAACAAAACAAAACAAAGAAGAGAAAAATTCAACGTTTTTGTAGAGAAATCAAAAACTTAGAAATGTTTTTTTTTTTTTAAATATTTTTTAGTTTTTAATTATTATTATTACTTATATTTTTTGTACGAATGTTAAAATAAATTAGTTATGTTTATTATCTATAATTTCCTTAATTAAACAAAACAAAAACCTACAATGATGATTTTCTTTCAATTGATGTGAAAAATAAAAAATTTCAGCTTTAATTCTGGTGTCCCTGATGGATTCATAAAATAAATGATGGACATTTACAAAATTATTCAATAAATAAATAAATAACATTTTTATATAAATGAGTGAACTGCTTCAGCAGTAAAAGTATTTATTTGATCAGTTTTTCACGTCTTAGATTCAAACCCATTGAATTATTATTATAATTATTTTAATTTAATTTTTATCGAATTTTATAAAAAAAGTAAAAAGAATTTATAAAAAATGAATTAATAATTAAATATTGATAATACCTACGCCGTAAAAAAAAAACGATCAATGACAACTAGTTTGGCCAAAAGTTTAATCCTTTTTTTCACTGATAATTGATTGATAATTGATTCAGAAAATTTTGAAGTTAATTCAATATTTAGTTTAAATTTAACATAAATGACTAGATATTGTCAGTTAATTTTTTTTTTCTTGAAGTGACTCGTTACATCCATACAGATATAAACTTTCAGCGATACATTCACAAAATTAATAGGTATTACCTCCAGTCTAATAAATCTTATAACATTACATATATATAATCACTTCACGACTGAAATCGTTAAAGGTATAATATGTAATTCGAGAGAATAACAAAAATAAATTGTGTTGCTTAGAAAAGATTTTCCTTTGACAAAATTATTTAAAAAAAAAAAAAAATATAACGTCATACTCAAATTGATCCAATTACAGAGGTCAATACCGCAAAGCTAACCATAACATTTAAGATAATTCCGTCGTTAATTCAAATGCTTATTTACGCGCGTTATATACCTATTTGGGGCGAAAAAGAAATAAAATAAAACAATAATATTGTTGTTAATTTATTTTTGAACCGTTGGTGCCATTATTTAAATTTGTACTTTTAATAATAGCCAATAGTTTCTACATGTTTCTAAACAAATTTTAAATTGTTCGTCAAATATTTTTATATTCTATAAGTATATATATATATATAAATTTTCTAAAACGTTCGCTTGTCAAATCTAAAACTCGAACCATTTATCCATTTTATTATTTAATTGAATACACTAATAATAAGTTAAATATATTTTAATTTATGGTTTTATACATTATATATTATTATTAAAAGAACTTAATTTTACATAGATAATAATTAGACACGTGTACAATTAATATTCTTTAAACAACGAAGGAGATAAATCCTACTTAATCACTTAAGTATCAAAAAAAAAAAGAAAAAACAGAATAATAGAAAAAAGAAGAAAAATCAAATTATATATTTTTTTTTTCTTAAAAAAAAAGCTGTTATCAACAGCACGTTGATTTTTCTGGTTCAGCCACAACCAAATTAAAATCTAAACTATTTGGTCGAGCAAATCCAGTTTTAATACCATCCCAACCGTCTTCCACTTTATATTCACCAGTTTGTATCCGGGAATATACTTCTTGTGTGACCATATTAAATGCTTCCTCCACATTAACACCAGTTCGTGCTGATGTCTCAACAAAATATAAACCATTTTGTTCAGCAAATGATTTTGCTTCGTCTTTGCTAACTTCCCGCTGGGCACCATTACTGACTAGATCTAATTTACAACCGGTCAATGCGAATACAGGTCGATGTGGTTCAATATGTCTTTTTGCTTCCATCATCCATAATGGTATATGTTCAAAGCTAGCATGATTACAAATATCATAGACAAGTAAAACACCCACTGAATTGCGATAATATGATTTTGTGATTGAACGGAAACGTTCTTGACCAGCTATTTTTTTTTTTTTTTTTAATTGAAAATATACACCAACATATTAGCACTCAATATTGTTATATAGGAAATTTAAATTATATTGATTTACCTGTATCCCATAGCTGTAGTTTAATGCGTGTTCCGTCTTTTACTTCAATAATACGTGCAAAAAAGTCCACTCCAACGGTTGGATCTGATAGCTAGTGTAATTTAAGTTAATATCAGTACATTTTTTTTTCTCTCTTTTTCTATTATTTATTTTGCTTATTTCGAAATTTCACTATAAAATGATAAGCTATAAATTACAATTAAAACTATAGCTGCATTGTATCAATGTCACATTTTCATTGAATGACTCATAGTAAATATGATGTTACTTATACTTATTTTTATTAATTATACGCAAATAATATTGTTTTTTTTTTTTTTTCATATTGTCAAGTGCGATGCGATTTAAGCTAAGCTTGAATTGTAATTTGTTCATCGAAATATTGAACGTCAGTCAGTGTATAATATTAGCAATAATTTGGAACGTGGGTAAATCTCACGTACAAAATTTATTCATTATTGTTTTATTTGATTTTTATTTAATATTTTACCTCTGCAAATTTTCCATCTGTAAAATATTTAAGCAATGAACTCTTTCCCACTGTACTGTCTCCGATCAAAATAAGACGAAATTGATAATCAAATATTGGCTCGACCATTTTTCTTTTAACAAAATTGCAGTCTTCCTTTCTTTTAACAAACTATAACTTTGGCAGTATTTAATACTATTTAATAATTTCGCTTAATTTATTTGTATTTAATAATTGTTCGATAAATTGATATTGTACAAAAACTATTTTTAACTAAGTTGATTTACACGCAGTTTGAAGTTTTTGACTTTTATTTTGCAGACATTTTTTTTATTTATCGTATTGTTGATGAGAGAAAGAGAAAGAGGGGAGATTTTTTTTTTTGATTTTTTTTAGTTTTACGTATCGTACAGCTATGTTTAAATCTGTGATAATTTATCGTTTGGATTTTTATCGCTTTCTTTGATGTTTAAATTACTCGAATGGCTACAAGTTTAGTTCATGTATCTATGACAGAATGAAAAATACATCTGAATATCTGGCCTGATTATTTAAATTCTCCTCAATCGATTATACTAACTGAGAACGACTGAAAAATACCCGGATTTTTGTATTTTCTGGTCGGAATATTATGTGTTTATTTCAAAACACTAATAACACTTTGATAACTTTAAAGTTGTTTAACTAGATTCCATTAGCCGTTTTCGAGCAACGATTTCTAGATATTTTAGATTACTTTAGAGTAACTTTTATGTCAATTGTAAGAATTTTGACATAAATGTTATCCTAAACATACTCTAAAGTGATCTAAAATCATTGCTCGAAAATGCCTAGATTAAATTCTTGAAGTCTCTGGCAGAAAAGGTCTCGGTTTAGAGCACTGAAAAATCGGATGTATAAATCGATAAAATTTAATAAATGCGAATGTGTTATCCACATAATAAATATACACATTTGATTAAGTCAACTCACTTTCTCATTTGAGCTTATTATCTCATATAGAAATGAATACATAGTTAATTATTATATATGCGGTTTTATAATTAAATGTAGGTACATGTTTACAATATAGGTATATTACTTATATGCAATAAGCTCATATACTTTATTTTACTATGTAATTATTATGTAAACCAATCTTCAAAAATAAATAATATTAAATAACTAACTTAAATTTTAAAAGATAATAATGTTGAAAGCCCTATCAGTATTACCAGTTGCACAATAACTACATATTATTGAGTCAGATGAATGATGATGGCTCATGTCAAAGTAGATTGTTTTTTCGTTTATTGTTTCTCGTAAGCTTTAGAAAAATTCATCATACCATACGGATGACGTACGGTTCAAAGGTTTTAAGAATTAATTTTATAATTTCTTTATTGTAATCTTAGAAAGAATTTAATAAAACCATATATAAGAAGAATGGGAGTTGATGTAAAAGAATTATTAGATGGCATTGCCTTATTAACGGATAATAATAATATGCGTGTAACATTACGAAGAAGTGCAAAAGGTGCCATTATATGTGGTGTTTGCTGTTTTGCGGGAGGTATATTAGCTGGACCAGTGGGCTTAGCAGTTGGTGGTGCTATTGGTGGCCTAGGCGCTTATAAAGTATCTGGTGGTGAGTCCAATTCAATCCTTTTAATTTGCACAAATAAATAACCTTCTATATGTTTACACAAATATCTATAGAATTTCGATCAGTTGGTGATATTATTCGTAATGATATGACTATGCAACAAAGAGAAATGTTATGTGAACATATTGTTAATACAGTAAGGCAAATTCAACCAACCGATTTCATTGCCATTCTTCCCCTAATCCTGAATAGTGCATCATTACAACATGCTGTTTTAAACACCGTAACGTCATTCATATCAAACGAAATGAAAATGCAAATTTTGAATTAAATTTCAATATAAATGTAATGCTATTTTCTATATGATTAAAGTTCAAAAATTTTGTGTTCTATGTTTATGATTTCATTATAAAATATTTAAAATTTATCATTTAAAGTACATACTTATATATTGGAAAAATTAGGTCTATTATTAGTGAATATGCTAGCTCTAAATATTATTACTTACACATAATGTTACTTACTTATATATCACATTAATTATAAACAAATATTGGAATTTTATCAATAAAAATGAATATTTTATATTTTTAATTTATTTTTATGCTTATTAAATTTGATTTGTTACGTTCCAATTGCCATTGATCATAAAAGAACTTATACAATGTCATCGTCCTGTTTCTTTAATAGTACTTGAATTCATATTGAATTTATGACATACAAAATTTCTTGTATTTCTTCAAAATTGTGCGAAATCATTGCGATTCCGGATTAATACGTATTTTTCATTTCTAGTATCTCGGAAATTTTAACTATATTGGAGTTGTTATCTGAAGAACCATAAAATAAAAGTATTTCTTTTAAATAACATATACTTACATGTTACCGTGAATTAATTTTAACAATAATATCCAATTTTGTAACTATATTATTATTAAGATTAAACATAAAATAATACATTCATTAACGGTTTTTCAATAAAAAAAAAAACTAATATAAATATAAAAACTCATATAATCGGTTATTTATTATCAATTCACTTAACTTTAATTAATTTTTTTTTTTGAATAATCGGATATCGATCTATATGATTCAATTCGTGCTCTATTTTTTTTTTTTTTCAATAAAATTACGATTTTTCGATGAGTTTTTGTTAATGACGCATAAAAGGTGTTTCTAAATGTGTTATCACATACATATGATGTTTAGTTTCCATAATATACAACATAATCAAGTAACTACATACATAAGTATTTTATTATTGTTCTTTGTTCGTGACCATTTTTTTCTTTCTTTTTTTATTAAGAAAATATCAAAAAATTCTGCAAAAACTTTTTCGCTGATGATATTATTTTTTTTCAATTTTTTTTTTTTATAATTAACCATTTTTTTTTTATGAAAAAAATTATTTTCAATTTTTTTCACAAAAATAAAATTCCTCCAAAATTCCCATCACTAATTTTTGTAAGGAAAATCAACTAAAAGAAAACATGTTTTTTGGCAGCCCTGGTTTTAACAGATACTATTTCCCACTAATCACGCTGAATGAAAATAGAATTTTGGAAATGAAGGAATAGGATATTTTTTTCAACCTGACAAAAACTTATAATCTATATTATTCTCACTAAATTTGCGTTTAGCTTGCTTGTTTGTACCTTACCCTGATGGTATTTGTTTAATTTCAGGGAGCGTAACGGTCATTAATATAATCGCGGAGTTAGATTGAAAACCATATCTTTACATTTTAACCACTTTACAATGTAAAGCGACTTCAGACTATTTTAACCGCATAAACAGTCCGTTTTATATGTGATCCGACTTTAATTTTAGAAATAAAATGTAAAAAATATTTCTACCAAATCATAAATCATAAATTGTTTTGATTAAATTAAATTTGATAAAAACAATTAGGTATATAAACTATAAATATAAATAATGTGCGCGCATCAGAGGTGTGAGCCGACGATGAATTTCGGCGGCTAAGTAGATTTTTTTTTTACCCAGCGGTCGGTTAAAAATCATCTAAGCCGATTTTTTTTTACTTAAATATTAATTATTATTATTAATTATAAGCTTTCTATTGATACAAAAATGAGGTAGTTTGGTGAACTATTCCGAAAGTTATGGTCATTTTAGTAACATTTTAGTGAAGGTCTGTGTTTTCATATTATTATATTAAGCTTATTAAATTAGCTACTTAATAAAATTAAATAATAAATATTTTTATGGTGCTAAGTAAACAGAATGCTTAAAATGTTAATGAAGTTGTGTGAAATGACAGCGTTTCTAATCACTAAAATGATCATATCTTTCGTAATAGTTGACCAAATGAGCTAGCTCATCTTTAAAATTTTGAAAAGCCTAATAAATTCTCTTAAAGATAAAAATAATTGTTTAGCTTATTTTTTGATGGTTCTTGAAAAATTTTGGTGTGAAATTTAGAAAAAATTGAGCTAAAATGTCAACTTTGAAAACTCATAATTTGAGAACGGTGTTTGGGACCATACATATTGGTCATCGATTCATTAAGTAAAATAGTTGTATATGCACTTAATTAAAACCTAATAAAATGATCGACACTTGTCGGTAATAATATTTCAAGCAGAAAAGATGTAATTTTATTCCGTTAAATAAAATAAACTCTTTTTTATCCCGAAGTATTTCAAATGAATACACCTACCGCACCCAAATTTTTATTGTAATCTAGGTATTTATTTAGGTAACTAATAAGCATAAAAAGTTTTTGATATTCAAGGATTATCTATTTTATTTTTCAAAAAGTTTGGTATACCAAATGCATGTTTGTTCACTTTGTCACTTTTAGTAAAATCGATTGCGGCACCACTTCCAGAACTCAAATTGAGCTGTAATTTTGCACGTGTTCGATTCTCCACACGAGACCTCTAAAAAATATAGTTCATCTTGAAAAGTTGAAATTCGTTAAAAAAAAATTTTAATAATATGTATAAATATATATATAAATTAAATATATACTAAATATTTCTTAACTTTTAGATTTATTGTTTATTGCAGAGAGTAAAATAAGCTGTAATCAAACATCGAACAGAAAAACTACAATCGAAAAAATATTCTAGAAGACCTTTTTTTGGCTCATACATCTGTTTGCAGTCTAAAAATCTATTAATTTAATTTTTACTTACAAAAGAAACTGTAGTCAAGAAAAATAGTCTTTCAGAGCTCATAAAATACAAAAACTCTTTGGTTTATTGTATATATTTATTGCATTCTCTAATCTAAAAATCGATTTCAATTTGACGCCATTTCACTATTTCAGTAATTTCTGCAATTGCCCACAATTTGAAAAAAGTTAAAAACTAGTTTAATCAAAAATTTGCAGTTGTGCATAAAAAGCGTGTAATTATTATATATGTTTATGTATATTACAGCATTATTACTTCTAGCAGAGATTAACATAATCGACATAATATGTAGAGAAAAAAAATTAAAACAATAATATTTTAATAATAAATTAATATTTTTGGTTTTTTAATGTTTTTTCAATTCACTTTGGTTTAAATTGGAATTTACAAATTACAGATTTTTTTTCTTTAAATGCGACAATACTTTTTAGAGTAACAATTGATTAACCAATGGCGTCGATAGCTAGAAATTATGATAAGTACTTTTGATATAGATTAAGTCCTAGAATATCTATTATATTATTTTTGAACAATTTCTTCAATAAATGCGATTGCGGCGCACAATGACCAATAGAGTTATTTAAGATTTCAGAGAATTTGATTAATTCTTCAGTATCCAACTGAAAGAAAAGGGAAATAAAAAATTAATAGGGTGAAATTTAAAAGAATTATAAAGTATAATAAATAACTTACACTTTCATTAAGATTGTTAAAAAACTGTTGACCTTGTTCGAACATTCGATCTTTCCATTTACATTGGCATTCTCTGCAAGTAATTCAAATATGAATTAATTTAATAACGAATAGAAGAAACTAGCAGATTATTTAAAGCAACTTACAATTGTGGTCCAAATTCATTTATTTCATTACAAACTAAAGCACCCTCAGTAGTGTCAGTAATAAGTTTTAGATAACCACCTAACAAAGGTTCGGCTTCTGGATGATCTTGAAGAGCTAATGTAATTCCTTCCTGTATATAAAAATTTAAATGTAAAAAATGTTGTTATTATCAAAGGTAGTTGTTTATTTACAGTAATACATTCTAGCATTCCTTCGGCAATTGGTATTTGACCGGCAGCAGATGCAGAATTGATCTGAAAAAGTTTTTATGGTTTCTATTAATTATTTCAATAAATTTTAAATTATTTCACAATAGAACAAGAACATCATATCTTTGTAATTTTAAAATATAAATAAAGTTATACCTGAATGGCCACGAATACAATCGCGAATATAGACTGAAATATCTTCATTGTGACTAATAATTGCAAAGAAAAAATTGAAACTAATAATTATTATCAATATTTCCACCTTATAAAGTCGATTTAGAATAATTTATATCTTGCACGTTAATTACACCACTTTTACATTATCTTAAAAGGCAATGATAATGCTTTATAGCTCTTTAAAGTTCTTTTATTATGTTATGATATGTATTTTTTCTAATCTGACGAAACCCTTTAAGTGGTCATTTATCCCAAGTATGATACTTTAGGTGAGTTAATAAATAAAAGAAAAAAATCATCTCAAGCAAAATAACATTTTACAGGAAAAATTGAAGACATTACTGTGCGGCGGAAATTATTATTATGTTTGCAATAAAATTTCCCCTCACGCTTAATAACATCGATCAAAATATTTATTAGTTTGTACATTATTACATTCTAACAAATTTGCACACAGATGAGTAGTTGATGTAAAAACAGTAAAATTCTAATAGAAAGCATTAATATTGTATAAGCAGAGCCTATAAAGCAACGAAAGCTAAAGATTATGCTAAAATGATTGACATGATATTCATTCAGTATTGGGATAGATCACGAGCAAAAATATCTACATCAAAATGGCAGAATTATATACTCGATTTTTTCTCTTTGCTCCACGAATCATAGTTTTCAAATCGTTTGAGGCAAAAAAATAAATTTCATATTTTCAAGTTGAAAATTTCTGAGGAAATATCTTTTTTATTTTTTGACAAAAAGTTTTAAAAATCCCGTACAAAAATTTCCAAAGAAAAACTCAATTTCTGAAATTTTCTTAAAAAAATATTATGGTCAAAATTTTTTATGTGTTACCATATAATGATTTTTCAGCAGTATTGTAATATTTAAATAAAGTATATTATAATATATTTCATTATTTGAATTTCGTATTAGTGTTTTTTTTATTAAGATTTTAAGGGAAAAAGATAAGTAAAAACCCATATGTATTTGTTAGAAAACTTATAAATTAGATAACACTTTACAACTAGAAAACAACGAAACTTAAAGTGAAAAATTTAAGAAATATAAAAATCAACAATTTAAAAATATGATTATAGTAAAGTCAAATATTAGGTGGCACTGCTTCCCATAAGTGCGAATGTGACAAAAGCGACCATTTATGTGAGATGAAGGAGACTTCCGTTACCACTTAATTTTTAACTCAGCTATATATAAATATATTTCTAGTTTTTACAGTTGAAATTTTATGTCTTATACATATTTGATTTGTATTATAAATATTTAGTACAACTTATAGATCATTTGTTAATAAAAAGTTATCAATGTTTATGAGTTCATGATCTCCGACTTTAAAATGACATATTCAATTGATAAGAATTTATAATCGAAATTCCTAATCTTTAGTTTTTTGTAGTTTTATGTGTAAGTAAATAGTCGATTTTGAATAAAGAACAGTTATGTTTGAATAGCATTTTGGCAACTCGAGTGAATAAAATTTTATTATTTTGATAATTTAAAAATTGTGATTCGTGGTGTTGTGTTATAGTCACAGCGAACAAAATTATATATCAATATGATTACTACTGCTATTCGGTGCGTTCATTATCATAAAATTAATTAAGTATTAATCGATCATATATAGGTAATAATAATTTTTGTCTTTTTCTTTGATAGAATTTATTTCGTGATATCTACATTTTGTATTATTTTGATGAATTGTGAATGTGATTTAAAATCTGAAAGCAAATTTACATGCAAAATGCCAGATGGATTAAACGGAATGTTTTATCTACCTTTAACATGTACTGGAAAGAATTTAAACATAACAACCAGAGACAATGATTTTGACTTTCAATACTACATCACTAATTTTAGAGAGAATTATCATATTATTCAGAATATAACGATTGAATGTAGTTCGTTTAACTACATTCCTAAGAATTTTTTCAGTAGTTCCGGCCGATTTGAAAATGTTGTAAATTTAAATCTAAACAATGTCTCGCTGAAAAGTGTTATACGGGAAGATTTTAATAATGCAGATAAGTTGGAACGTTTATATCTAGCACACAATGATATTGAAACCATTCCCCGTAGCGTATTTGCAGGAGCAAATCATTTAATTGAAGTTGATTTCTCCAACAATCAAATATCTAACATTGAGATGGACTCTTTAAATGAGTGTAACAGTTTACGAACATTATTACTAAATAATAACAAATTAACGATTTATGATTTCAAATGGCTTTTGTTTATGGATGCTTTAGAAGTTCTAGATCTAAGTAATAATTTGTTTGATAGTGCTTTTTATGGAGGAGAATTTCTTCCAAGTGGAGCTTTAAAAGAGTTGTATGTACGCAATTGTAATATTAATGCTCTTGCTAGCTTTAATAGCAGGTATCTGAAAAGATTGAAATTATTAGACATATCGAATAATTCTTTTCAAGATTTCAAACTCACAGAAATAAACACAGAACAACTTAAATATAGCAACTCAAAGGTGAAATATTGTTTCATTGACAATTTTGTTGAAATTCTCGACGCTTCAAATAATGAAATATCAAGTGTTATTATTGAATATCAAGATAATTCAATTTTAAGAGATTTAGATCTTTCAAATAATTTGATAACATCCGCTGTCAATTTTACACAGTTGCCCAAACTTGAAACACTCAATTTGAGCAATAACCATATAAAAATATGGATCCACTATACATATTTACCAAACATAAATATTCTTAATTTATCTAACAATGAACTGGAAGAATTTGTATTAAATGAAAGTAAATGGGTGGTTCCTAATCTAAAAGATTTATTTATAAATAAAAATAATTTAGTTAACATTAACATAAATAATATTAAATTAATGGTTCCAAAATTAGAAAACATTCATTTGGTTTGAGCTAATCAAAAATTGAAATGAAACATTAGACTAAACGCGCTTGTAAACCCATTACCGCAGCTGCATTTTCATTACTATAATTCAGTGATGGCACATCGAGAGATTCGCGCTCGTGCCTATAAATAAAAAAAAAAAAACACTAATTTAAAATTTTGGAGTACCATTTTTGTTTTCAAATATACTTAATAATAATACATACATATATTAAATAATTTAACTAACTAATTAAGATAATGTTTTTTTCTATTTCAATTATTATTCATCAATTATTCGTTTTTAACATTGTCAGATACAATTATTTAAATAAATTTTTCAGCACTGACAATTTTTATTTTAGATATATAATTTCAATTATAGTGAAATTGTTAAAGGAAAATGAAACTTTAAACTAAAACTAGACAGCAAATATAAGTAAGTATCTTATATATATTCCCCTAAATGCTGCTCAGTACGTATGTGATCGTCGGTACCGCGCATGCCAGGAAAAAAATCCTACTTTGATATTTTCAGTGCGCGAAAAAAACCGAAAAATATATCAGCCAACTTTGATATTTTCAATTTAGAATGAAAAATAAAAACTAAGCCTACTTTGATTAATACCAATTATATTATTCAAATTAAAAATTTCAGTTTATTTGTAACAACCAGTTTTCTCTCATGGTCAACTCTATGTGGCCTTTTCAAGGGGTAAATCCTTTGATCTTTAATAGTATTAAAGTTCACGTAAAAGATACTGCTGAACAAGGTTGTCTAATCAAAGATAGCGACAAAGTGTTTACCCGTAATGTGGTATTCACCCAAATTCTGTAAATGAAGCTGAAATTAATGAGAATAAAGGAAAACATTGTTTAAGTAAAAGTATTTTATTTTGATGGGTGGTGTTTTTTTTATTCTGGAGTAAACGAATTTAAATTGATCCTTTTAAAATTACCCGCGACGTGAACGTTAACTTATTGATTTTCGCAACGTGAGCGTAGCGAGCGGGCTATCCGCAGGATCTAGCTAGTTATTAATATACGGATTAAATTTGATATAGCGCTTTGAACAAATTAACCTTAATAAGCAGGTTAAGTTTATTCAGTTGTGATTTGTCTTATTATTTCATAATTTGAGTTATGCCCATACTTCACACAAGTTTCTAGGAAATTACAAGTAAAAACAAATGGTTTAAAAAATACAAAACATGAAAAAATTGTTTTTTTTTTTATTAATTTCTTACAAAAATGAAGTCGTGTACCAATCCATTGGTAGATTGTTTACTGCGCATTTAAATAGTACTTATTTTGTTTTTATTTCAATAAAATTACGAATGATGAGTTGTTGTTAACGACGCATATAAAATGTATTATCAAATATGATGTTAAATTTCCATAATATACAACATAAATTATTATAAATTAATATAGAATTATTAGTGGATATATACAAAGAATTTACATTTACATATATACATTAGGGTGGCCCTTATTTTCAAGAGATCGATTTTTTAAGGGGGCACCCCCTAAAAAGTCGTGGTTTGGTCTAAAAATAATTAAACGATTTTTATTTTTTTAAATTTTAAATTTTCGCGTGCCGCCGAGCACTTGAAAATGACGGAAACATTTTTTTCCACCTTTTCAATATTTGTTCAACCCTCAAATTCGTTGTACAACCCTGTTTTGTAAGTTCTTGACTTTATATTATAGACAATTTAGTTACCTTTCCTAGTGTTAAAATGAGCGAAATCACTGAAGAAATGACTGAACTATAAATAATTATAACACCCCCCTGCATACAAATCTGAATATAAAAAACATATGAATTTATTCAATGTTAATAGCG
>JAABKK020010020.1:0-23371 GCA_011634745.2 Catotricha subobsoleta
GTATAAGAAATTTAGCGCTTCGACTTATCGAATATTCAACTTATCGCAGGTTCGACTTATTGAGGGATCACTGTATTTGCTTTTCACACGATTTTTATTTAATTTTGTGATATATGTGAATAGGCGAAGCATTCCCGATTGAATTTAAACTTATTTGAATGTACTGGAACTTTTGAAAGAGACTAAGTACGAACGAGAAGAATATTCGAATGATTCAAGAACAAAATGTGAACCGATCAAATTACCAATTACATATAATTATTTTTTTAAATATTTCTTTTATCCGTTTGCATTAAATTGGAAACTAGAGAAATATCAAATGTAACTATGTCATGTTATTGTTATGTGTACCCATATAAAACTCTGTTATTCTATTCCATTATTGTAATAAAGCTTCACATTATCCCTAAGTTCGCCTATTCTCTACATGCATTTACAGTAATTCCATGCAGAAGATTGAAAATAACGATTCAACTTTATAATATGATTTATCATTAAAAGTTTATTTTCTCTCTATGACTATACAAAACTATATCTATATCTTCAATAGAAGCGCTTAGGGAAAAAAAATGGATAACATTTATAACTTTCTGGAGTCAGAGTTTAAAATAATTCGCATTTTTTTTCTATATGAATGCGATACGAGTGTTAAACTATTCATAAACATTAAAGTGTCTCTCATTAATAAAAATCAACAAAGTTTTTAGCATTAAAAGTATATTTTACAAATAGACAATTTAATTTATCATTGCTTACGATGCTGTTATACATAAATGAATCTACTCGTCCAACGGATATACAACCGTTTCATTTAATTGAAAAGTTTTCCGTTTATCTGCATTCAAATGAGTGGAAACGAGTTTCTGGAAATAATAATATAATTAATTTCCTTTTATTTTCTTCGCAACTTTCACCTCTAATTTCCATCTAATTACATTCATTCCAAAAGCTTGTATTCATAATCAATGTATTGAATTAAGTATCTAGATGCACAGTTCGGTAAATTTTTTATTTTTTAGTGAATTGTATGATAAACGAAACATTTTGATTGGAAAATATAACGATCTGCGACGTGTACACTCAAAAACCATAATAATATCATTATATATATTGTGCTCTACATTGTTTTTGTTGGTAAGCGATTTTGATCTTTATTTACCAGCGCATCAGATTGTGTCTATTGCAGACATAATAAATATATATTGTCAACAAGAATGACCATTCATTGTTTTCACTATTTTCGGCGAAGCTATAAATGCAATATTCAGATTTTTGTTACTATATGTTTGAATAAGTAATTTACATACTAGCAGCCACCGAAAAGTCTATGAAATTTATTGTTTTTGATATTTTCTGTAAAGGTAAACAAGCCATAGGCTCTAATTGCTTTTAGTCACTTGGTTCGTTAGATGTTTATTTTTATATATACATTTTTTTTTTTAAATAAGCTTCAATGATTTTTCACGCAAAAATCTGGAACAATATCAAAATTAGTTTAACATGGTGTAATTGGTGTAATTGGTGTAATGGTGGCCGTAATATTATTACATTATGCGTTGGGTAAATGGTGCGATAATTCATATTTTCTATCTGTTGACCGACATTTTATTGATTGTTGCCGAAGGAAAATATTATTATTTCATTACATATGGTTGAGGTAATTCCTGTATGGTTATGATAAGCTTGTGAACCGTATAAACATTTTTATTTTTATTTTTTATTTTTTATAATTTGATTATATTTTAGTCTTATCTTGTACAGTACAGCTAATTCGAAAGCATTTTCAATCACCCACATATTGGTTAATTTGCGTTATCCGGCATGAAAACACAGTTCTGGGTATTTGTGTCTACTGCGTACTATATGGGTTCTTGTTTCGATGTTCGTTCTGCTGAAATACCATAATGAAAACGGAAACATTATTAAGTTGATTTTAATATGAATTTGAAATAGCTCATATTTTGTAAGCATAAGTAATTGACGGCAATAGGTTGTTGTGGTGTAACTATATTAAGCTGTATATTCAGACCACATTCAATATATTCCTAAATAATAAATATCGCAAAGTCACATTGTGAATGCAATTTCAATGGAAATAGAAACTTGTTCGAGAAATATGTTTTTTTTTCTTTCTTTGTTTTATTGAAAATTGTTTGCTAAATTTTCGATTCATTACAAGCTTTTTATTAAATTACAACAATTATTTATCTCTCACTTATTTTCAAAACGATATTAAATTAAATTTAAATGATTGAATTTCACTTTCGTCACCCATTTATCTGGGTCTGTTTCATTTATGTCATCATAATTTAAATCAAATAGAAATTCTTTGCTATTTTTTTTATATTTCAAAAACCAACTCTCTATCTAGATCATGGAAAAAAAATCTATTTCTTCTAAATTCATTCCATTTTCTTATATACAAATTGATATACATCAGAAAGTATATTAATAGTAAATATATAGAAATAACTTATCCATTCTTTATAATAGACTTTAACCTTATAAAACATATAAGGAAGAGGGAAAAAAAATTAAGCTCTTTAAAAACAAACTTTTAAGTGGTCTCTCTGAAAACACATCAAGTCACATTAGATATTTTCAAGCTCTGTCAAAAAAAAAAAGAAAAGAAGAAGAAAAAAGCGAAAAAACAAATTGTCATACCTACCAAACTTAGCCTACTCCAACTCAATATAAATTGACATATTTTTTATATATCATTATGTCTGTCAATCAATCATTATCATCGTGTTGCCGGTGGTATGTGGTACGTAAATGTATAAGAAATATATTAACTTTATACGCAGTTGCTTCATAATAAATAAAAAGGGGCCTTAGGAAGAAAGAGAGAGTTTATTATATTCTTTTTTTTGCTTTATTTTTTTTTTTTCTGTTATACAATAAAATGAATATGAATACGTACAAGGGAAACATCAGTATATTAAAATGTCGAAAAGAACATACACAATAATAATATCAATAATGATAATGGAAAAAATTTCGAATGTATGGGACTGATCAAAATGTTAGATTTTTCTTGTTATGATAGACTGAGGACGGTAAGCATTTATATCTGATGCTTAGTCCGAGTTTTTAGATATAATCACTCGGATTACCTTACTATAGAGAAACGGGATTCTAACTTTTACATTTCACTTTCGTTTTCTCGAATATTTACCCCCCCCTCTCTCCCCCACTAGAAAACAAAGGCGCGTGCACACTAATGCCTGAAATTCTTACCCGAAGTGCTGTAATAGTGTTTGTATCCGTTATTGGACACCAATTTGATGCTTACCACTCCGTCAGAATAACGTCTATGAAAAAATTGTTTTATATGCGGGACAATACACAGTTCTAAAATCATTAAAATTTAACTTAATCTAAATTTCCATTAGATTTATTTTTTACTTTTTAAATGGATTTAATTTTTACATCTAAAAAGTTGATATTTTTCTTGTGATTAAAGCACTAATTTTATTATAACATAAATAAATTTCTTTCCCAATACTATCAAATAATTTAACTTTTATACATGAATGATTTTAACTAATAAATCATTAAAATATGCTGAGGCTGCCACCAATCATGACATTTATGTATAGATTTGAGAATAGGTCAGCTTCATATAAAAAAAAAATGTATTGCCATTGATTTTTTTATATGAAGCTGAAATAAAGCGGCTTCAATCGGGAAATGGCCTTTGACACTCACATACCCTTTAATGAAAAAGAAAAAAAATAGGTAAAATAATATAGATTTCATGAAATTAACGTAGCGACGTGGCAACCAAAATTTATCGGCGCACACGTCATTATAATAATATAGATACACATTACATATATCTTTTGGTTATTGCTTTTTTTTTTTTTTTTTTCCATTATCGATTATTAAATTGATATCTTTCATTCAGTCAGTCGAATAACTGATAACAACATAATCGACTAGATTTATTTATGTTTCAGGTCTGATCGCTGATTAATAATAATTGAATTTACTGGTCGTATAAATAATATGTTTATTGTATATAAATATATATCTGAATATAATCAGATTCTTTCTTTCGCCATATCCCAACATCAAATAATTTTTTAACATTCCCTTGATTGCGATTATAAATAATTGCAATAATAATCTTGATTTTTTTTTTATTTTAATGAGATTCAGTTAGAACCGCACCTCCTTCCGCCATCTTTCAAGGACAAATCAACAGATTTTGCGTTGGTGCTATTCATTTTATTATAAATTACGTTATACTCGCGATTTATCTTTTTATTCATGCAAGCATGAAAATGTTCATTTTTTGCGCGTCGCTAGTTTTTAATTAGATTTTGTTTTTGTTTTTTTTTTTTATTCTTCTTTTCTTTGTATCAAATTATTCATTTTCTATTATTTATGATGTTTATGCAAAGGACAGGACTTTCTGTGAACACAAAAATAAAAAAAAAAGTTATTAATGTTTTAGCTTTTTGGTGACTTTTTTCTTACATTTCACAATATAATTCGAGCAAATTCTGTTTTTTTTTTCTTTCCTTTTTTTCTCTTTTTTTTTGTACGCGTATCTAACACGCAAATGGCTTTAAGCATTGCCACAAATAATGCCTCAGGGGGTATTTGTATTGTAGATGATGGAAAACATGTTCACAGTCATAGTATAAGATACACATCAAAGAAATCTTTTTCAAAGAAATAAAAAGAAGAGAAAAAACACAGAAATGTATATTAATTCATTTAATTTTAATTTTCATAAATTTCAGTCCTTCAAATATAAATTTATATAATTTTATTATTGTTGTATTATTAATGTGTCTATTTAAATATGTTTCATCTGTTCTTATTAGCAATAAGTCCATGAATATCAAAATTAAATTATTATTAAAAGCAAACAAATATCGGATGACAATTTCCTTGAAATACTTAAATTACTGTCTTTTCGGGGGGGGTCACGGTCAATTCTGAAAATCATTCGAATTTAGTCGAATGATGCATTAAAATCGTTCAAATTCTCTCTCGTATTTTCATTTTGTATGACAAACTCTATCAATTTCGTTCGATATTTTGCGTTTATGTATTCTCAAGTTCACATTCGAATTGCAACCCTAATGAAAAAAAAATTGTGATACCCTGGAATGGTATGAAATTCATACCATAAAAAGGTATGAATTAGAACATTCATACCAAGTATAGTATTAAAAATTTCATGTCACATCTATACCATAATTATGGTATGAACGTTCCAATATATACCTTCTTTTACCTTTTTATGGGGTGAATTTCATACCATTGCAGGGTATGACAAATTTTTTTTCACAAGGGAATTAAATCGTTTAAATATTGATGCGAACGGAAAATACCATACGTAAAACATCGAACAAAATTGACTGAAAAAAATCTTGTATACGACCAAAATCCAACGATTTGTAATCTGTAATAGGTCAATTTCAAAATAAAAAAAAGTTATACAAAATCGTTTTTTTTTAAATATTGTATATTGTCTATTAACTTTAGGATGACATTGTATTAATGTGTTAAGTTACTCTCAACAGAACACAACTTTTTTATAAATAAAATTTCTATCATGTATCCTTTGTGAAAAAAAAAATATGATACCTATGCATTAGCCGACTTATAGCACAATTAAGGTATTAACCATCACAAAGTATGATTTTTTTTTCATACTTTATACCATATTAATACCTTAATTATGCTATAAGTCGGTCAAAACATTCCATAATCATTATCTTCATACCATAATTTTTTGTTTTCATACCTCCAAAGGGTATAAAATTTATACCATAAAAATGAAATTTCATACCATATTTTTTTAATTTTTTTTTGAAGGGATACTTCTATAGGTATAAAAGTTATCCTTACAAATGTTATACTGTCAGAACTATTTATAATTTTTACCTTTCTGGCGATACATTCAAATTGTCATACCGTTTGATAAACTTTTTTTTTATGAAAATCCACAGTGAACAACACTCGCTTATACTATCGCTGTATAAAAATACTAAACTTTTCAATGAACGAAAAATTTACGAAGGTTCTAGTCGTTATGGTTTTACAGCAATTTCAATTCAAAATGTAATACATTAAAAACTGTCAAAATTTCTGCAACTATTTCTGCAACGCACTTTAAATCTTTTATAACTAAATAAATGTATACACCGTAGTTATAAAGAAGCGATTTCATGACAACATTACCGGTCACATGAATAAACATTAAATAAGAAAATATAGCATTAGATCATTTGAACAAAGTAAATTGAAAATATTTTTCTGATTTTTTGTCTGCAACATTTGAAATTAACCAATATTAATTTGAATTATGGAAATATATGAAATTTATATACATAAATATCGCAATACTACAACAATTATAATTAGAATTTACAGTTTATGTTACATATTTAGAAATATACCTTTACAATTTTCACTATATTCATCTTTACTTATACCCGGCTGAAAATTTAATTGACGTGACATAATTTGCACTTTATGCAAATGTACTTTCAAACCTTCTTCAATATAACGTATACCTTAAAAAAAATCGTAACGTATTTAAAGTATGTCAAGTACAAGTAGTAACTAATGTAATAAAAGAAAATCGCGTTCATGATTTCTAAAGTTACGTTGATTTTACGTCACAATAAATTCAATTTACAACGCAATACATAACAAACAACTATCCAGTATAAAGTAGTTATAAATAAACTTAAAGTTGTATAAATGCTGCTACTATTATAAACTATATAAAGTAATTTGTCAAGTTGTGTAAAGTAATTTGTCAAGTTGATGTAAATTACTTTTTTTTTCTTAGAGATATAATTGGATATTACTTATCTATTACAAATTATATCATTATTAAAACGTGAAATCGAACGAAATGATGAAATAAATTTTTATATTTTACTCTTTGGATAAATTTTGCTATCAGAAATAGCATTCAATTAATGCCAATGAAAAGCAATAAAAACTATTTTCTTATTTTTCTCTTTTTTAAATTCAACGCGAAACCATTATTCTTAAAGTTTATTTTCATGTCAATAGAAGTTATTTTCTTAAAGGTAAATATTGTGAATTATTTATTAGAGTGAAAATTGATTTATTTATTTATTGGTTTGGGCAAGTGTGTATTCAGTCTTAGGGGCCAATTGATATTGAATTGAAGTCTATTTAATATTGTATTTTCTATGTTGTTTAAAGATTGAAAATTTATTTTCGTATATTATCAGTTGTCTGTATAGATAATTTTTGGGCGAAGTTTAATCTGTGCTCTATTGAACACGTATTCCAAACTATTTATTGGACAGCTAGGCTAGACAATTTTATGGTAGAGATATTGTATTTGTTTGTTTGTTTGTTTGTTTGTTTGTTATTTCTTTTTCTTTTTTTTTCTTAAGCTTTCATTAGGTACTTTTTTTTAAATAATGCATATTTACATTGAAACTAAAATGGATATTAAGAAATAAATAAAAAAAAACATAAAATTAAGTTTTCTGCAAACGTTTGTGAAAAATGTGAAAAAAAAATCGAACAAAACATCCATAGTCGGCAAGATTGTCGACAGTAGGTACATATTTCTGGTTGATAATTATATGCAATATTCGCTTATTTCTAATGCGTATTCAAAAAAAAAACAAATAAACTTACTTTCCTGGCATTATGCATAATAACACACTGTTTTTCTTCCAAACAATTAATATATTGATTATCAATTCAGTCTGAATAAAGAATATAAAGAAATTTACTTACATAAATTAGTTTACAACACATTGTGAAATGCTTGTGGAAAACAAATCAAATAATACATAAACATAATACATAAATAATAAAAAAAAATGTTTACTGTAAATTTCAACTGAAGACAAATTATTAATCAATTGCCAATTAATTTTCAAGATTTCAATCACAATAGGGAATCAATTTTACATTTCGTCCGATTCTTTTATAATACATATTAACAATCGAAAGGAATTATATATTGAGTTTTCTGTTTACAAAGGAACATGTATATGAATAACTTAAAGTTAGTTATAATACGGTATATTCATTTATTAAGAAATAAGAAAAGAAAGAGAGAAAACATCTGTTGGCGTACTAATATTTAAATTTTTAAGTCTAAATCTTTTTTTCTCATAATTAATAGTTTTCCACATGTCGATTGTTTCTATAAAATTTCATTAAAGATCGCACACAACGAAGATATTTAAAACAACATCATAACAAAACAAAACAAAAATACGAAAGCAAAATCAACAGCACAAAAAAATTTTGCATGCTTGATTTTACTTTCTCTTGAATCCTGATATTTAAAAACTTTTATCTCAGCTCTTTTTTTTTTTACAAGTAAAATGTTTTATAAAATCAGATAAAAATATCTTTAACCCGCTCAATCAATTTTTAATTTCCTTAAATTTTAGGTAAATGAAAAATTAAAAAAACGCTCACAAAACCGGCTAAGCAAATATTATGTCATTTGTTTATGGTCGAAAATAAAATAAAATTTAAATTGAAAAAAAAAATTAAAAACGGCAGGCTCTCGCTGGTTGTGTGTCCACACTATTTATGATTTAGAAATTTAATATAAAAAATAAAATAAAACTATGCGTAAATTTTTTAATAGTTTAACCAAAAGCGAAAAGAAAACTTAAAGTCTGAAGAGATTTACGATAGTGCAAAAGATTTAACGAAATTGAAACGGACACTTTTAGAAAAAAACAAAACATGCGTAGAGTATAAAATTGTTATAAGATAAAATTTATAATGAGTTAAAAGACAACAAAAATCAAATTATTTTACATTAATTGATGTCAATTTTGTAAATAGTCATTAACAAAAAAAAAAAAAAATCTTAAATTAAGAAGTTTAAGAATGCAATTTATGAACTGCCCAAAGTCACAATAAGAACGTAGAAAATTAAATAAGACAAACTAAATAAATTAATTATCCATAAATATGTTTTTATTAATAATGAATTATTTTTTTTTGCTTTTAATTAATTAGCTTCATTTTAAGAAAAAATATTTATTTATTTTTTTATGAATATTTAAGTAAGTTTGCCCCCCAGTGGTACATAAAAGTCCTACGGGACTAACATTTGTATATGCCCCAGGCCCCACCCCCTCCATTGGAACTAAGAACATAAGTTCTACTGCGGGCTATGCACATTGCACATGCACAAGCACATGTCTATTATTCTGGTTTAAAGTGAAAAAAAAATGTTTAAATTGTAGAAATGGGTAAATTATGGACAAATAACAATCGATAAAAAGGATCTTTATTTATTTTTTTTTGATACTTTTTACTAAAACTTTTGTGAATCATTAAAAGTTTGAAATGTTGTTGTGACCATTCTACGGGATTTTCAAAGGTATAAAATGTAATGAAAATAACACATAATATGTCGTAAATTTCATGTAGTGCATAAAGAAATGTCGCGCCAAAATTATAATAATTGCAGAAGTATTTAATTAATATATTATGAATATTATTAATTAATTGATGATGGATTTTAGTCCGTGCGGCAAATTTACTTTCAACAAATTTTCCTGGAACCATAATAATGAGAAATCGAAAATTGATTCAAGATCTTAATAAAAGTTTTAACGTTTTTCTAAGCAAGAAAAAGAAAAAAAAACATCTCATTTATGGCAATTTTAAGTCTAATTCACAGACAGCTAATCCATTAAATCCATTTCGTTAAAATAACAATTTAAAATTTGAAAAAAAAAGATATTATCCATCTACAGCTTTAATTAATTTGAAAATTAAATAAATAAATAATCATTATATTGGACGGATGGAGAGGAGAATAATATCTTGAATGTTAAACGATTTTTTCTTTAATTTTTAATTTTTGATGAGCACAGATCTTAGAGCTTCATTGAAATATTAATCTTAACTAAATTTTAAAAAAAAAATTAAGTTAATCTTAATATAATGAATCTTAAAAAATATGAAAACAACCGTAAATAAAAATATGTATTAATAAAAAAAATATATATATATATACCTTAAATAAATAAAACAATGTAAAAAGAATAAAAAAACACATTACTCTGTTTGGTTTGAACTTTATATAATTTATAAATCATTCAATTATAGTAATGAATGGGTTTTTCTAACTAAAAGCCCTCTATAGCTCTGCAAAGAACAAAGTAAAATTTTTACATTTATACAGAATATGGTTAAAAAACTATTTGTACAAAAATCCACTTAAAACATACGATAATCTTATAAGAATAATAAAAATTAGCTGAAATTTTGTAAATATACGTAAAATATAAAATGTGACAAGAAAAAAAAAATTATTATTATTAGTAATATGTAAATTTAAAAAACAACAAAATGGTTAAGATAAAACAATATATGCTTTGTTTTAATAACAATTATTTAATTGAAAATAATTATTAAGGCAAAGTGCTCAAAGTTAACATATGACGAGTGAATTGATTCCTCCAACTAATTAATTAATAAATTTTATAAAGCTTTCATTGTCTTAAAAAAAAAACTGTTTGCTATAAATGATACTTAATCACATTATACTCGGTGAAACATTTTTGGTCTGTGATGTTCACGGCGATCTCAATGATCTCATCTCAATTGTAAACAAATTGAGAACTTGTGTTAATGACAATCTGTTCTGAATGAGATTGTTGTGCATATACCGTTCACGCTGATATATACGAGAATATCACAGACCAAAAATGTTCCAGGGGTTTGTATATCCGGTCACGAGTTAATTAAGTTAATTACGGAACGTACAAGAAAAGAAAAACAACAAAAAGCCTGTAGTTGAGAGCTATTATTTCGATTGAGAACAATCACTACTTGTGTTCCGGTAAATGAATGTATACCTTAAAAATTCAATATTATTTCACTGGGTACTCGTTCACTAAAAGAACTATATGGCTAGGTTTTTTCTATCAAGAATTCAATCTCATTTAATTACAATTATATCTTCAAAGAAAAGTCTTAAGAGTTTATTTTCAAGTATACGTCAATCGTCGGTCTTTCGTGTAAATTAAGCTAACGCATATTTTCATTTGTACTTATGTAAAAGCTAATGTAGATGTTCTAAAAAAAAATCAAAAAAAAAACCCAAAACTCTATAGAATTATAAATATTCAATTGTCTTAACATTATTATAGTTATTCATCTACATTATTATCTCTTTCCATAAACTAATTCACAATATCAATCAACGCTCAATTAACTCGTCCCATAAAATTATTAATAAGTTAGTTATAACATGAAAATTATTACTGTAGATTCTTAGAAAATAGGAAAATGTAAACAAATAAATTAAAAAATAAATTTAAAAATAAATAAATAAACAAAAAAAAACTGATGAACTTGTGAAAAGCAACAAAATATTTTCCAAAAATAAATTGTGAAATTAAACATTAAATATTTATTAAAATAATAACAGATAAAATAAAAATACTTAACATCGAAAAAAATCAAGCGCAAACGCAACCGCAAACATTACAACATATTGGAATAAAATTACTAAAATATCTATGAATTAAACAATAATTCTATATTATGAATATTAATTATCATATTATTGAAATTAATTAATTATTAATTATGCATGTGTTGTTATTATTCATTTAAGGTAAAAAAAATTGAAACTAAGGCAAAACAAACAAATAAATAAATGTAATAAAAATAAAATAAAATAAATATAATAAAACGTAATTTCGAACTTACTTTAAAATCATTTACAAAAGTCCACAGTTTTTACGAAGAGAAAAATACATAACGTGCTGTTCGTTCAATCAAAATTTAAATTGAAACAAATATTTATAGATTTCTTTGTTTTTTTTTTCGTTATCATTCGTACTTGTGAGTTTTCAACAACGAAATTACGAAATTTAGGAAGTTGTGAATATTAATAAAATCCATCTAAAAAAAAAACACTCACGCATGCTCACAAACACACAAAAACACAAACACACAAACACACACAAAAAACGTACACAAAAAACATTAAAATCAACTTTATTCTGTGACTTAATCAATCGAAGATTTTGTTAAATAAAAATTATGAACTAAAAAATAAAATAATTAACAATCTATTTGTATTTAGATTTACTAAAGTAAACAACAATGACAGAAAATTTAGAAACCACAAATAAGTGAGTGAAATAAAAATATATAAATAAATAATAAATAATAAAAAAAACAAAAACAATTAAAAATTAAATTAAAATTATATTATGAGAAATAATATAAACATTTAAATATAATCTAATTGTAAGATTTTGAACATTATGGCTTGACCCTGATTTCAAATCGAGTGTCTTCCAATCATACTGTCATATTTTTGACACCCTTTGCTCCCACCCTCCTTAATTACGTCATTTCATTATTTTCATAATATTTTTATTTTTCTTCTTTTATGTTATTGAACCAAAAAATAAAAAAAAAAAATAGTTTTCTGTAAGTGTATTTTAATAAATATGATGCAATCCAAATAACAGTGAACTATCGATGTGCAAATATGTTGCAACTATACACAAGGGTGGATCGAATTTTTTTTCATAACTTCTACCACATTTGCTTCAAACACGGTCAAATATTGCGATTTTCACAACTTCGCAAACATACAGCTCATCGTAGAACCCATATATTTTTAAAATCCTTTATACGCGTTAATCAGGGGACCAAATTCAACTAAACAGATGATGGTAGAAGGTATGAAAAAAAAAGAAGTTTGATCCACCTTACTATACACGGCCTATTCCCGTTACAATATTACACTTTTAAGCCAAATCTGTTAACTGTTTCAAAATCAATAAGATTTAAACATTTGTGAAATCTTTTCGGTTTTCTGTTACCAATTCGCAAGTGTTGAGTCAGGATTGAGAAATGCCACATTATTTTCATTTTAATGGCAGAATTTAGCTTAAAAGTAAAAAACCGTAATAATGTTATTATATGTAATGTAACATGTAAATGGTCAAATAGGGGATTATTATTAATCATTTTCGAGATTTTTTTTTTATTAATAGTTTGAGATTTTAGCCTCTCATCCATATTTCTATAGAAAAATAAAAAAAAGAATATGCTAACAATTTTAATTGTAATTTTGTTTTGCCATGCATGGTACTTATTGCAAATTTATTAAATATTTGAACATTATTTTAAGAATATAAATGCTTATTAAAAACCAAACCGTTCAACTTTCGATGCATCAACCCACATAATATTAGTTTTTAAATGTGACATTGGTTAAGAATCTTAAATAAATTAGGACTACTAATTATAATTAAAATAACCACAAACTCATAAAATTCATGTTATTAAAACAAACTCATGATTATATAAAAAAAAAAAAAAACCATTTTGTATTAAATTTATATTATATTTAGTAGACGGTTTCATTACACGCAAGCGAAAAAAAATTTAATAATTCAAAAACAAAAATAACAAAATAATATCTTTATATCAATCAATAAATAATATAATTAAATAATATAATATTAAATAATAAATAAATAAATAAATAAATAAATAAATGAATAAATAAATAAATATATAAATAATAATACAAAATTATTCCAAACACCCAGTTAACACGTCTATTCCACGTACGTTTCTGGCCGCTGAAATTGCAGCTGATTGATTAAATTGTAGCTAGCGATAGAATGAAATGCGAGAAAGAGGCAACTATTATTTTGTAACGAAAACTATAGAAACTAATATTATCTCTTTTTCTCAATTCGTGTATAATAATCCGCTATAGCTGCAATTTCAGCGGCCAGAAACTTTTACGGTGGGATAAACGTGTAATTATTATTATTAATTGATATGTTTTATTTATTTTGATTATTGTTATAAAATAGTAAGAAAACTATATTATTTTTACAATTTTATTATAATATAAAAGTTAATTATTTAAATTTGTAATTAAATTAAATATTTAACATTTATTATTATTATTATTAATAATAAATAACATAAACTTGAAGTAATTACTTATAAGGTTGTAGACAATTAAAAATTGTCTTCTTCGTCGACGTCATAACCAAAAAAAAAAAATGTTTTTCATTAAAAGTAAAGCAAAAAAAAAAAAAATATACGTTCGCACAACGTCAACACATTTTCAAAAAAAAATATTACGCAAAATATACTTAAGAAATATACTTACACAAAAACACACAATTAAACACTTCAAAAATAATGATAAATATTTAAATATATTAAAAAATAAAATTGCTCTAAGCAGTTTTAGAATTCATGAAAAAGCATTTATTCTTTTTCTGAAATAAGCAAATGGTTGTGATTGTGATTATACTTGAGTAACAAAAATAAAAATAACAGTTTTTTTTTTTGTTTATGCCAAAACCGAAAAGATGTCAAGAGGAAATCAGAAAAAGGAAAGAAAAAAAAACGGAATATATCATCGCTGTCGTTCATAGACAATAGCCTATTTTACAATATGGAAAGAAATCGCACAACGATTTTGGGACCTCTATCGATCCTAATTCCTAAACACAATATGATTTTATCATTTAAAAAAAAAAAAATTGATAAATATAAATGGATATAGAATTAGGCTATTGTCACGAACAGTACAGATACAATTGTTGTTACAATTGAAATTAATTTCATTTGTTATTTTTGTTGAAGTAAAGATAATCGCGTATACGCACATTGTCCTTAAAGTGCAAAACATCATAAAGTACAATTTTTGTGAACATCAATTTTTAATATAATCTATTATTTCGTGCTTTATACCACATCACAAACCCAGTTAACATTGTGCAAGAGCTCTTGCAGAAAGAAAATGGAAAACTTTTCTGTAACAGTTGCAATGCAAGAGCTCTTGCACAGCTCTTACAAAACAGTTGTACAAGAGCCTTGCACAACTCTTGTACAACTAGTGTACTGCTTTTGTACAACTCTTGTACAACCTTTGTACAACTCTTGTACAACTCTTGCGCAACAACAATTTCCACTGACATTTAAGAGTGGAATGTTAGATGGGAAAGGAAGCCTATTTTTATTTGTTTCTTGTATTTTATGATATTTTGCACGTCAACGTCCATGTACCGATTAGACGGTTATTTTACTTCAATGACGATATATTATTTAAAATATAAATCAATTATTAATTTATTTTTAAAGACATTTCAATTTAGTTTGTAGTAATAATGAAATTGGTCGTTTTAAAGATTACAACATTTTAGTTTCACATAATTTGATCATTATTAAAACTTTCAATTTTCATCCAGATCGAATAGTTTGGCTACAAAAGGATTTTCGAAAATAATTTTGAAATATTAATTTTAACGCAATTGAACATAAATAGAAAATTTCAATTACAATTAAATTTGTTCACCAATAATGAAATAAAAGTTGATCCACAAAAATTTCTTTAGAGCAATCAATTTAATATTTATTCCGGGAATATGGACACAATAATAAATAATTTAATATAGACTTTTGTCATAGTAATTTTTAAACAAAATATATAAATAAATAAAATAAATATCCGTTATTTTCAGTAAATTATAAATAAATAATTAAATAAAAGAATATAAAAAAAAACTAATTATAATATGCATTAAATTAAATTGATAGAAAAATCTAATCTAATCTAATATTTATATAAAAAATGGAATAGTTTCACAATTAAAAAAATATTTAAGTAAATTCTGAACGTTTCTATTATATTATTAAATTAACCAAAGAAATTATGTACTGAAAAATATTTAAAGTAAAATGAATGAAATTCATCATTGTCCGGATATATTAAAGCGATTACAGAAATGTTTATTACAATGTTATGTTCTGTTATGTTAAAATGTTTTGTATCTATAGTGTTTTTTAGAATAGACGGAATATGGAATATACCCAGTTTTCGTCTATATACAAATATGGATAGGACGAGAACTGTCCAATAGAAGAAAAATGTACGAAAACAGAGAAGCAATGATGAACTTTTAAATATTCTTTTTATAATAATTATTTATTAAGAATTAATAAACATTTTAATTTTTAGGTTTTATTTTTTTAGTTTTATATCAAGCTATAATTTTTTTGCAGTATATCCGATGTGTTTAGAATTTTATAGAACAGTTTATTAATCTCATCATTATAAATTTCACAATGACAAATTGTACGCTACACCTTTATCAAACAGATGCACATAAATAAAAAGAATCAAAAATCAATATTCGATATTCATATCAGTCAATCTTCCATTGCCAATGAACTGTTTTTTAAAAGTGTAAATGTACATCTTATTGTGCGCGCAGACTGACGAATGACGATATATTCTTTTTATTTATTTTTTACATATTTATAATTTGTATTACATTTTATTATACCATATTTTCATGTTAGAAATCAGAGAACTGCAGCGATATTACATTTGTATCCCATATCCGTTCATGTCTGTGAGACATTTTCAAATTCAAATTTGCGATTTCCGCAATCGTAAATATTCACACCAGGCGGATACTCATACAAAAAAAAATCAATTTAAAATAAATAACTGCATCCGGGTATCAATGAGTTGATGATTTCAGAAAAAAAAATAAATATAATTCTGCGGATATGCATAGGGGCGGATACACTTTGTGGTGTGTACTTTCACTCTCTGGTAGAAACATTGAAGTTGAATAATAAAAGTAGGCATTTAACGATTAGCGCGCAATCAATAACAAAATAAATAATACATGCAAAACTATTCAGATACAGAATAATTAAATTACATTAAAAAAAAAGAACATAACTGAAAAAAAACACATGTGCAAACAAAATATTTTGCTATAGACGTAAATATTAACGTTTATCTACATAATTATTAAACTAAATAGAAAAAATATTCGTGAAATTCAGTAAAAACATAAAAGAGTTTTAAGCTTTTGTTAATTGAAAACATTTTCTTTTATATATATTAAAAAAAAGAAGAAAATTAAGCGATATAATTGCATAGATAACAGAAAATGATTTACAAAACAACACCACATACGCATATATAAACAGTACAGAAACACATTTATTGCTTTGCTATATTATATCCTTGACACGAGCATCAGACTATCGTGTACTTTAGCACTTTTTTCGATGAGAACGATTCTGAAAATTAGTTTACGGTTTGGGCAATGTTTTTACTTTCATATATTTTGTGTAGCGTTGCATCATTTGGTTTCCAAAAAGCAGAAGTGACGTCACTACAAATTTTCTGAGCAAAACACCGGCAAATCCGTAAGCCATTAATTGTCCAGGAATCGTTCTACTATTATTATTATTAATTATTTCCTTTAGAAATGTCCTTTATTCGAGTGTTTTTAATATCGATAATTGAATAGGACTAATCCTATAGTGTACCTTTCGGTTTTTTCGTGATTTTTTTCTAAGCAATTTTAGTGTGTTTATGTATTTATACCGCTTCTTTCTTCTGGTAATTTGATATACCATGCAGATCTCTGGCCTACTTAAAAAAAAAATTGAAAATATATAAAAACAATCGGGTAACCCCAACCTAATGCAATAGAAAAAAAAATAATTAATCAACATTATTTCTCTGAAATGTGTAATGTGATTGTGATTCTTTCACTATGGATGAAAATTGTGCATGTGATCAAAATATTGTAAATAATTTGTAATTATTGCACATCATATTATTTTATTATTAATTATTATTAAATTAATTAATTACACAAAAAAAAAAAAAAATAATAAAATAAATAAACTTAAAAATAAACAAAAATGTGTTTAATCTCACTGTAATGCTTTTTAATTCACATTTTATTTTACAAGAAAATGAATAAAATAATTAAAATAAAGTAAAATAAAATAAAATATTATTAGAGTAAGTAATTGCTAAATGTATTTGAGACATCAATTTTATTAATTACCATTTAATAGAAATTAAAATAATTATAAAAAAATAAAAAAAAATATTTAATACTTAATTTGTATTTCCTACAAAACCTATAAATAAATAAAACAAGAAATATAACAAACAAAAAAAAAATACAAAACAAACAAAAATTGTGTCAATAATTTTTGAGTAGGATATGGAATTAGTTTTCTCTTTAGCAAATCGCCCACTTTTTCTATCAACATTGTGAAATATAATTGGAAATTTATTGACACAATTTAAATAACAATTGATTCACTGGAAAAACACCACATAAGTAAATTTATATTTAACATAAAATTAAAAATAATAAAATAAAATGAAATAAAAAAAAATACATAAACTAATAAGCTAATAAAATATTTTTACTATTTACTATTTATTATTTATTATTTATTATTTATTATTAACAGTGTTTAAATACAGATCATGATCTGATCAGTTTGCCAACTACATATTAAGATCATTTTAATAATAATTGATTTGATCTATTTTTGTGTAAATCAATTTTTTTGTTTTTTTTTTTTTTAAATAAATAAATTATTTTAATAATTATTTTTTCTGGACAAAATTTGTATCTTTTTCATTTCTTTTATTATTTTAAGATGATCTGGATTTATTGATCTAAAAATGTTTGACAGATCTTGATGTAGATCAAGTTTTTATATAGTTTATCTGGATCTATGATATATATAATGAATGATCTGAGAAAAAATATGTAGATCCGCAAAAAAAGTGATCGCTGTATCCAGCACTGGTATTAAAAATATTGTGTTTCTTTTTTATTATTGTTTAATATTATTTTTAAAATATATTAACCAATAAGAATTGTGGAATGAGATGAAAAGCACCTAATTTAAAATTATATATAAAGAAAAAAATGAAATTAAATTTAAAAATAAAATAAAAACCAAAAAATTAACATAGAATGTATAAAAATTAATATATTATATAAATAAATGTTATGCGTTATTATTATAAAATTATATAAAAATATAATTAAAATATTAGTTTTTTGTTTAAAGAGAAAAAAACTGATAAAAGGTAAGAACTTATATATTATATTATATTATTACCTCTGTATATAATAGGTAGATACGTTTCTGTGATCCGCTGTCAACTAACAATTAATCGTCTTCTTAATTAAATGTAATAGGTATAATACAAACTGAAAGAAACAATCTGCTCATTTTGGTGACATATGTCTGTTTTGAAATTAGCCCAGATCTAAAAAACCTATACTTATATTTTCATTTAGTCGGAATAATGCTGTTCAGTAATTGAAGTTGAATATTTTTGAATATTTTTTTTATTAAAATTATTTCGCATATTCATTTCTACATAACCTAACCATATAATAACTAATTTCAAATAATTGCAGCTGTCAGTTCATTCTTTTTAAAAAAAATAATAAGAAAATTATTAAATTAATATTTTTCTCTGATATGGAGATTTAAAGTAAGGCGCTGTTCATATATTACGTAACGCTTTGGGGGGGGAGGGGGTTTGGTGCTGTGTTACGCTTCATATAAAAGAAAAAAAAAACTTCATATAAAAAATGTTACGATGGGGGAGGGGGATTTTTTTTTAGTGAAAATATACATATACCACCGTTAGCCTCACGTTACCTAAATTCCAATAGTTAAAAATTTCAAAAATGTTTAGGATATAATAATGCATTTACTAGTAACTACTGTATAAAACATAACACAAGAAAACAAGTTGCCAATTAATTGGTACACGACTTCATTTTTGTAAGAAATTAAAAAAAAAAATATATAAAAAAAAAAAAATTTCGATGTTCTCAGGTTCAAAAAAATTAGCCAGTACATATATTTTCACAGAAATTTATTTCTGCGTCTTTTGTTATATTGACCATTAAAATCTGTCTGGCCACACCCGAGTTCCAACTCAGAATGTAAAAAAAGAAAATTGGGTGCCACGACCCAAAAACGAGATAGTTAGAAAAAAAAAAAAATTTTTTTTGAAGAAAAAAAAAATTCTGCGTCTTTTGGTATATTCATTATAAAAATCCGTCCACATGCATCAGAGAAAAAAAAATTATCAAAAAATACTTGATTTTTTTCAAAATTCGCAGAATTTCTCAAAAATGAAGTAAAATGTAAGTGATGCCTTCTCAGAGGTCTAGGAAAGTCTTTTTGCAAAAGCCATAAACGTTTAAATATGGTCTGTTTTGTGGATCAAATTTTTTTTTTTTTATTATTATTAGTTAGTTGGAGGGTCAAAAAAAATTTAAAACATTTGTAATGAAGTCAATAAATGTCATTTTCTACCGTTAGTTACAAGAGTGCTAAAACTACCAGAAAACAAAATCCAACAAAAATCTTGTATTCTTCGACGAACTTTTCTACTTTTGAAATAACAGTATTTCTTCCATACATCACATCTTTCAAACCTCTCCTTAAGAAGTTTCTGATCATTTTATTTTGTATACGAATCTCATAAGAAATGTGGTTTTCAAAAGATAAAAGGAGTAGTATTGCTTTAATTACATATTTTCTTTACAAAATGATGAGAATCTATATTTAACACAACTTTGATTTTATAGTAACTCATGAAATGGTGAAGAATTAAAAATAATACAAATAATTCATTTTTTTTTTGCATTTTTCCGTTTTGCTTTGGAATTGCCCATATTGGCTTTTTTTTAACCTCGAGAATTTTTTTTTTGTTGGACGCAGAATCAAACTTTTTTCAAAATAAAAAAAAAAAACTGTTTTTGAATGCTTTCAAAAAGTCCCATTTTTTGATTGTACGCGTCCCGATAATCCAAAACATTTCAATACCAAAACCATTTTGATGTGCCTTCAATTCTGAGAGAAAGTAAATAAAAAGTAAACGTGAGTACTCTTTTTCAATGGTATATAAACAATTTTTTTTTATTTTACTTTATTTTTGAAAAATAAATAAACAAGTACTTATTGTTTTAGCCATTTTTTAACCGTTACAAAAATGAAGTGGTGTACGAATCTAAATAATTGGCAGCGTGATGTTTTATTCATTACATAAAAAAGATGAAAATGCAAACATAAAACTTGAAAGTAATTATCAGTGGGAGAACGAGATTCTAATTTTATGGTAAGTATAAGTACATAGCTTTTTTTTCGCCTTATTACTTCTTACACATAACAGAATGTTTCTAAAAAGAAGTCAAAATAAAGAAATGAAATAAAACTAGAAAACAAAAGTAGAGAAAAACAGTAAAAATTAAAATCTATCATGTTTTGTTAAAATAGTTTATTAATTTGTGTTTACATGTAATTATAAGGACTAGAATATTCTCCTAATGCTAACTCAATTAAAGAAAAAGCACAATCCGGATAAATAGCTGGACAAAAGACCTTATTTTTACCTTTTCTATGGGCCCCATCATATTCAATGAGATCAGTGTGCTCAAATGGTAGAACTTTTGTGTTTGGCAAACTAGAAATTGAAAATATAAATAAACATTATTTACTAACATTATTTTACTAACAAAAAGAGATCAATAACGTTCAATCGTTAGTAACTCTTTAGAGGAAAAAAAATATCAATATGAAAATTTGAATGAATTGCGGAAATATGTCAACTAAAGTCGTATATTTTAAACGTATAAAAAGTTGAAAATCGATAAAAAAAAATTGTCACCCTAATACCAATCGTGCCCAAAGTTGTATAGTAATCTCATGGCACTTGTAGATAATCATTGAGAAAAGAAAAACTTTTGATAATCGTAAATTATTTTATAAAAATCAACCAAATTCAGTATAACGTTCACTTTAACATTGTCCATTAAGTCGATTTTTGCGAGTTCTTATTATTTTTTTCGCGTCAACGCAAAAAGCTATTGTGAAAAATCACGGCATTGACATTATATATTGGACGTTCACGTCTAGAATTATTGCACTAAATAAAATTATGATGAATTTATTATTAATAGACGGTTATACTTACGTAAATATCGTTCGTATTAATTCTTCAACCATGTTTGAACCTTTTTTATAAAAATATTGTGCACTCTCACATAAAGCACGTAAAATACAAGCCCGTCCATTATAGCCCATACTAGAAAAACAAAAATGCGTTTTGAAATAATGTTTATTTGAAATGTTTAAATAGAATAAATTTTAATTAACTTGTCAATAGCCACTTCCAATTTATTATACAAATCACGACGATGTCGCCTTTGTACTAATGGTCTTGGTAATGGTTTTCGTTCCCGCTGATTAATAATCCATGTTTCATTTGGTAATTCATATGCAAGACCCCAATTAACGGCCCAACTAAAATAAATGTATTGTGGATTACCAACAAATCCTAAAGTTGCACAAAAAGCAACCTGCACGCAAAATAAAAAAAAAAAGAAAAAACCAAAACAAAATTATATTATTATTATATTATATAAAAAACACTCGCAACAATATTTCGAGTTATTCATACAGAGAATGATGATCCTTCTGGAAAAGCAACATAGCGTTTACGACGTGACAGCAGCTTTGGTTGTTCCACAAAATCATTATTAACAGTATTTTTACTACAACTTTCGCAAATATCGTCGTTAGTAGATGATGATAACATTACAGTATTATTTTCACATTTTGAAAATTGAATATTTGTGATAAAAATCCACGTAACAATAATCACAATTAATTGAAAATCACTTTTCATAATTTCTTATTGCTTTGCTTTAACATGAACTCAATTACAACACAGCAAAGTTTTTTTTAAAAAAGTAGATTCTCATCAATGCACAAACAATAAATGAACAGCACTCGAAAAATTATATAAGTGTGATATATAAGTGTTTCTTTCACGATGCTTCATTCTATTCTATTATTTATATATTTACAATCTTAACAATCGATGTGAATACATGATCAACTTGAAATTGTATTGTAGTGTAAAGCAGAAATATAAGTCATTTACATCTTTATATATGTTATGTGAACACATACCAGAGTTAGCTTTGCATTTCAATTAAATCAAAACTCGACTGTGTTGTTTTAAATTAAATAAATAATTTGTATTATAGATTATACAATCGATACGACAAATACTTACTGGTTAGTGCTCTCAAGCTAGCTCTTATCGATTTTAAATCCAAATGTTATATTTCTTTGTTTTTTTTTTCATGAACTATGAGTAAACATTATGTTACGAGTTACCGCTTTTCCTCGATTTTAGAATATTTAAAATAGAATTTTGTTTCTTAACAACCGCATCACAGCCCATCGTAATAGATTAAACGTACGTTTTAGCTGAACTCACTCATATGCAATCATTAAAATATGGTGGTGTAAAAAACTGTAATAATTTTCCTGATGATATACGTAACTGTAATACTATACTCTGCATTAGAGATGCCGCGAATATTCGGTTTCGGCAAAACTAGATGGCGAAACTTTTGTCGAAACTATTTTTTTTTTATGAAAGAAATCGGTTAATTTAGTCAACAAAATTGTTACAAAATATAAAATAATATAA